>CAUYQV010121693.1:0-74940 GCA_963574575.1 Galagoides demidoff
GCATCACAGCTCATAGCAACCTCCAACTCCTGGGCTCAAGCGAGTCTCCTGCCTCCGCCTCCCAAGTAGCTGGGACCACAGGCGCCCACCACAATGCCCAGCCATTTTTTGGTTGCAGCCATCATTGTTGTTTGGCGGGCCTGGGCTGGGGATTTGAACCCGCCACCTTAGGTGTACGTGGCTGGCGCCTCAGCCAATTGAGCCACAGGCACCGAGCCACCATTCATTGTCTTATTTACCTGCTGGCTCTCAATTAATAGGCCCCTCCCACAGCAGAGGAACCAGTTTGTTTTGTTCAACACTCTGCAGGACCAAGAGCAGTGTGTGAGTCCAGTGCGTGCACAGTAAACATACAGTCATTAGACGCTTCCATGAATGAAGCCATGTAATAAAATACTGTAGGTTGCCACAACCTAGACGCCCCTTCATTGAGCAACTTGTCATCCCAGCTGCTGACAGCGATACCCATCAGCTCTGGGATTCCCTGAGCTGCAGAGAGCTGCCTGCTCCAGTTCATGCTTATTCCTACCCCTCACCCAATTTATATGGGGTATGAAGGCCTGGCCATCTCCATTTAACTTGAGACAATTCCACTGTAGCCCTAGAGCTCCCTGTGGGGTTGGCCAAGGCTGGCACAGGTTGCATCTCAACCTCTCCCTGTACCCACTCTGTTCCTTCCCCACCCCTCTCCAGCTGCTGATCTCAAGGGTACTCCCCGATAAACACCCTGTGCACAAAGCTCCACCTAAGAGCTGTTTCCCTGGGAAGGAGACCTACAACACATGTGATGCCAGGCAAGGCGAACACCAGTTCCCACTGCAGGATCAAGGGCTTTAGACACCTGGCATTTTCCTATCCTGTGCTACTGGGTCCGCACTTCAGCCTGGACTGATGGCATTATAACTATAGCACTCGGGGCTCTGGGCTTTCAAACCATGTTTCCAGGGACCATCAGAATCCACACATCTTCAAATCCGCATCCACAACTACTATTCTCACTGTAGGGTAGCCATGTATTTTTGTCTGACTCAGGGTTCAGGGACCACCCAAAAGACTAGGTCCTCCCAGCTGCTTTCACGTTCCTGATCACTCATTCATAATCTCCCACACCCTTTCCGGCATCCATTTGAGAGGGTTCAAAAATGTGCTCAGATGCCTTTCAAGTGGTGGTAGGGACCCCACACTCTGAAGCTATATATTCCTTATAATTAGGGCAGGATGCTTGGAGATAATTCTTGTGCAATTCTCAGATACCACAGATGAGCATTAGCTTCTGTCCTGCAGCTCTCAGGTAGTACACATATCCAAACACTGTACTGGTGACATTCTGGAGCTGCCCAGATGTGCAATAGCTTCCCCTGTGCAGCCCTGCACACCCCTGCCCCGGGGTGCATGTGCCTGGTCTTCTTGACCAAGCATTGACACCCTCCCACCTGCAGTGGGCACTCTTCGGAGGAAGGACTGTGATAGACCAGTATAAAGATCACACCCTGGCAGCAATATTCAGGACTGGCTCTCCTGAGCTGACCACAACAGCAGCCCCTTGGAGCTTAGGCTGTCCCCACAGTCATGGCGCAAACATCCCATTCCCTCTCTGGGTCACCTCTGATGTAGATGCGGCTTAATCAGAGCAGCGACTGAGAACTCAGCCTCACTGTCACCACACATTAAGCAAATAATCACACAAACCCAAGCATATCATCAGCAGTCCCAGGTATGAAATTCAGCCTTAAAACGTGGCTGAGCACATCAGAATTAAATGATGCCCTTACAAATCACAGGTTTGTGCTACAGGACCTGGTGTCTGAAAAAAACAACAATAACAACAAAATACACAATAGTCAAATCTTAATTCCTCTGGACAACTTTCCCCAATGAGCCTCCTCCAATCAAACAATTAATCATCTCCCCATTGCACTTCTAAAGTCTCTCAACTGTCATATCTCTCACGTGGTATTACAATTGAAAGTTTAGGTGCTATGTTTCAGCTAACAAGTTTGAATTTCTTAAAATTTGTTCTGCCTGTCTTGGTTAGCACCCCCGTGGCCAGCACAGGGCAGGGAGACAGGTGCTCCAGAAAGGTTTACAGTAAAGACAGGGAAGTTCTTGATTTTGCCTTAAAACGTGGCTCCAGGTATTTTAAATGCCTTTTGACAGTCTGTACAAGAAAGCACAGAAGAGAGAAACCCGGAAAGCCACATGACCACCCAGAGGAAACAGCAGTGGAGTGACAACTACCCTGTTTAGGGACAACGCCCGGCCCATCAGCCCAACTGCACTACAGAACAAGATAGCCAAGTCCTTCTGCATGTTTAAGCCATTGCAAGCCCATAGCATTTATAGCAAATAAATCCATTGGATAAATAAACTAGACAAACATCATCTTTGGAAGTAATGATCTACACACCTGAATTTTCTGTTAGTTCAAACAGACTTCACTTCTGGTTCTACACCAGAGAAGCTTTTAAAACTACCACATTTCATTTTCCAGACATCTCCTTTTGGGGATGAAATAAAATAGCTAAAGTGAACTTTTCAATGTTTTTGAGCTATCTAGAATAAAAATGACAAAGTAGCATTAAATATTATCATAAGGAACAGTATTAGCAATAAAATTAAAAGGGAAGCTATCCATCCCATATCTATGTAAACCCACAATATGTTTTCTTACTTTTTAAATGTTCTAGTGAAGTCTGATTTCTAGGATATGGCTATTTGATATGTGCATTAATAAGGAAGAAGAATCAAGACTAATCTTATCAAGTTTATCACTGAAGATGATGTCAACATAAAATAAGAGGCAAAGGTAAAAGTTATTCATCAATCATCCCTCTGGCTGCTGCTTGGGACTAATAAATCTTATTAGTGCTCTAATAAGATTTTCATTATTCATCATGTTAAACTACATAACAAAAAAATAACAACCCAGACAACTGGAGTATTGAATAATGCCCCCACCAAAATCTATATCCACCTGAACCTCAGAATGCGACCTTATTTGGAAATAGGGTCTTTACAGATGTAATTAGGTAAGATGAGCTCACACTGCAATAAGGTAAACTCTAAATCCAACTAGTGGTGTCCTGGTAAGAAGGCCAGCAGACAAAGTGAGGAGAAGACCACATACAAATGGGGGCAGACATGGAGTAATGTGTCTATAAGCCAAGGAACTCCTAGGATTGCCAGCAACCACCAGATGCTAAGGTTGCTTCTCCAGAGCCCTCAGAGGGAGCAGGGCCGTGCCATCCTTAATTTCAGACTTCTGGGTTCCAGAACTGGGACACAGTACATTTCTCTTGTTTTAAGCCACCCAGTTTGTGCTCATTTGTCACAGCAGCCTGGGTAAACCACCTGTGCAGAAAGGTCTCTACCTTTTCATCTATTGTATTAGAAAAGACTAATACAAATACATCCATTGCTAGTGAAAGTAGAAGTTGGTTTAACCTTTCTGAATATGCACCCAAGTCTTAAAATGTGATTATTTCTTAATCCAGCAAATCCACTTTAAGGAATTTATATAAATAATCAGCGATAGTAACAAAAATTAGCTGAAAGGAAAACCATTGCACTGTTTTTCATATTGGTAAAAAGAAAAGTGAAAAACGTCCACTCTAAAAACCTGTGTATAGCAGGTTATCTTCTAAATTGTTAAAACAGAGAAGCAAACGAAACCTTGCTCATCAGGTGTATAAATGAATAAACTGTGGTACATCCAGGCAATGGAATAGTATTCAGTACCAGAAAGAAATGAGCTATCCAGCCATGAAAACATGAGGAGGAAACTTAAATCCATACTATTAAGTAAAAGAAACCAATGAAAAATCTATATGCCATCGCATTCCAGCTATATGCCACTCTGGAAAAGGCGGAACTACAGTGATCAGAAATCGCCAGGGGTCAGGAGGGAGGGAAGAATTGGTGGAGGATAGGGGGTTGGCAAGGCAGGGAAACTAGTCTGCGGGATAGTGCAATAGTAGGTGCTTCCGTCCAAACCCACAGACGAATGTGTGACACCAACAGTGGCCCCCTAATGTCAACTGGGGAACTTGGGTGATGACGTGTTCTAGTAGGTTCACCAGTTGTAATAAATCTACCTCTCTGAGATAGGATATTGACAGCAGGGGAGGCTTTGCATATGTGGGGGCAGGGCACATATGGGAAATCTGTACCTTCCACTCAATTTTGCTATGAACCTAATACTGCTTTAAAAAATACAGTCTATCCAAAAAAAAAAAAAAAGAAAGAAAGAAAGAAAAGAAAAGGTAATTCCCTAAAAAAGCAACAATAAAAGGTTGATGCAATAAATTTTGATCCAGCCAATCAATGGGATGTTCAGAAGGAAACAACGAACTTAGAATATACAACGCACCTAAGCAGGATTTATACAACAGATAGATGGCACAGAAAGTCCCTCTGTGTTAAGATAAGGCAGAAATAGACATAAAAGCACGAAGGGGAACCACCTCATCAAAAGTTACCACTTCAGAGCTCCGCCCTACACTGAGCACTACCCATACCCTTATGAAAGCAAAGGGTGTTTTGCTCTCCATTTTTAAAAGCTAATTAGGAAAAGCTGCAATCATCCAAAACCAAAATAAAATAATCAGTGGAAGAAACAGAGTATGGAAGGTTCAGCTACCTAACACATATCTTCAAGCATGTAAAAGTTTGCTAAGAACACCCACTTTGCACTCTGATGGCTCTGAAGAATAAAGAAGAGGAAACAGGCTCAAAACATAGCAAGTAAGACTGATGACCACAAGTGAGAATATTCTTATCAAAATTTTACAGAGTCCTGGAGTAAATTAGCAAGGACACCAGGAATCTCTTTCCCCTTTGCTGATTATTAACAACAGGATGAGCTATTTCCTTTCTTGGATTGTAAGAAGCAAGTCTGAATCAATTTACTCTTAAAGTCTTTGAAAAGGCTATCATACAATATTATGATAGATTTGGGTATATCCCATAATGAACATTTATGCCCAAGCGACACTTGTATGTGCCTATGGACACACAACACATAATACACACAAAGAATTTCATGTTTTGCAATTCTATAGGGAAAGTTTTAAAATTATTTACATACTCTGGTTTGTCTTCAGATCGTACAAATCTTTTGCTTTTTACTAAAATGTATTTACATTTGCAAGCAATATTATTACCAACGGTATCCTTTTATGAGTAATGAAATTGGTGGCATGAATACCATCTTACTGTCCTAAAACTCAACATAAGGAATTATTTTTAGGAGTTGGAAAAAATCAGGAAGAAGTAAAAATAATGATAGTGACAAAAACAAATTGTAAATTGATAAAATGAAAATTATTAAAATTTATAAATACATCCCAAAGCAGGCTGGGTGGAGGACAGGAGACACACAACAAACTAAAATACCACTGGCATTGTCTGCGTAAGATTAAAAAGACAGAAAATACAAGCACAATCTGAAAGAGGGCATAAACATAGACAAGGAAGAGCTGTTTACTATTTCTTCTAATGAACTACTAAAATTCTATACTTACATTAAATTTAACAACTTGATAAACGTAAGTGACCAAAATTGACTTAAGAAATGGAAAACAAGAAAGAACTAGTAACAATGAAAATACGGAAATAGTCAGACATTGACTCTGGTAGTTTTATGTTTAAGTTTATTCAAACTTCCAATATTGGTTTTAAGCTTATTAAATCATTATTACTAGCAATGCAAGCACATCTAGATATGACTCTTCCCTGAAGTACCCATATGAGCATCCCCATCCCAAGGCACAAATGATTTCATGTTGTGAAAAGTTTTCCAGATTAAGACATTAGGAAAAAATGCAATTCATTTCAAAAACAAATTCAATCTCAATATCAAAATCTAATACTGTTGAGGATAAAAAAGAAAAATTATGAACCAAAGCTATGTATGAAGACAAAGAAAAATATCTTAAATACAATATGAGCATCAAGTCATGTCAGAAAGTTTAAAGTCAAATTGATTTTATACCAGAAAACAGGATTAGAAACATTATGAGAAAACACACCAATTGGTCAAAGGAGAAAAATTATAAATCATAAAAAAAAAAAAAGATAAATAGTATTTGATAAAATTCAATACTCATTCTATATTTTGTTGAAGTATGAACTGCAAAGAATAAACCTAAACCTGATAAATATATACGTGTGTGTGTGTGCACGTGCATGCATAAGATTAAATATACACAAAGATAAATATTCACGGGTTGAATATATCTACATATACACATACACACACAAATAACGGCCAGGATAGTTATCATCACTATTAATCACTATTATTCAGGAAGTTGAAGCCAGGTCAATGCTATTTAAACAAAAATCCAGTATACAGCAATTGGAAGTGAAAGAAAAATATTATTATTGGCAGATAGTACTACAGGCTGGCCTGGAAAGCACAGATGTAATGACAGAGAAATTATCTGAACAAATAAAACATTTAGCATACCTATAAATTTGAAAATAAATACTAGAAGTCAACAGCTTTCCTATTTACCAGCAATTATCAGTTAATAAAAATAGATAATATTTTTTTAAAACATACTAACAGCCAGAACCAGTGTTAAGAATGTTAAGCCCTTAACATATTAACTCATTTGATTTTTACAACATCCCCATGAAGCAGATACCATTATCATCCACCTTTTATGCGTGAGAAAACCCAGGCCTGGAAGAATTAAGCATCTTACCCAAAGTCTCACTGGTAGCAAGTAAGATGCAGTCTGAGTACAACATTCTGGAGAGAAACCACTCTACAAAACTGCTTCCTGATTAAACCCAAAGGTCACAAGAGCAAAAAGGATGAGTAAGAATAAACAAAGCAAGAAAGACATGTAATTCATATGAAGATGATAAAAAGTAAAAAGCTCTACTAACAATCACAAAACGAAGTCCTATTGGAATAGAGACATATTTCACAGTGGGAAAACTGTACTTTAAAAAATATCAATTATCTTTAAAATAAAAAATACACTTAATGTGATTCCAATCACAATCTATGGTGACAGCATTTACTTTTTTGGTGTATTTTTGCGTGGGGAGAGACAGTTTAATAATGTGATTCTAAAGTTCATCTAGTAGTCAAGCCATGAATATCCAAATAGGAAACTGTAATTCTGGGTGCTAAACCTGGATATTAGAATTTTAATCCTTGAAGATGCTAGTCACCCAAATCTCCATGTTTGGGCCCGTTGTAGCACCTCTTCCCCACCATCAGCTTCCTAGTTGAGTTCCAGGTACACTTTTTGCAGCCCCTTAGGTTTAAGAAAGAAAATACTAAAGAACCAACAAAACCTAGTGATAAGGGAAAGTACAGAGACATGAGAGGAAAGATGCTGAAACTTAAAACAGTTCATTGTTAAAGTGATGAAATTATGTTTGACATTTACTCCTCGGTCTTCAAACTTCCTTTATGGCTAAGAGTTCTTATTAAAAGTTAAGAATGTGGGCAGCACCTGTGGCTCAAGGAGTAGGGTGCCAGCCCCATATACTGGGGGTGGTGGGTTCAAACCTGGCCCTGGCCAAAAAAAAAATGCAAAAAAAAAATCTGTTGAGAGAGAGAGAAGGAGAAGGGAGGGAGGAAAAGGGAAAGAAAGAAAAGCAAGGCTCAGAAATAACAGCTGTATTAAAATGCAAAGAGATCTCTTCCCATAAACACACCATGCAGGCCCACTTCAGGGGTAGCCTTAGACCACTACCTGGAGTTAGCGCTTTTGGCAGGTCCCTTATCTACCATTTAGGACCAAATTACGTGGTATGGTATCCTCTAATTTTGTGCAAACAGGCTGGGAGGACCCAGTGAGAGCCTCTTGCCCCCTGCGGACCAGATGGTGCAGACTGCAGGGCAGCGCGAGCAGCAGAGCCTCGCACCCAGAAAGACTTAAGAAACGGATTAAGAAACTGCAATTCAGCTTTGATGGCCCTGGGCAAGTTTACGGTTTCAAAAAAAATGGGGGGAAACAGCCACATCAAAAAGGTGATGATTTTTTGACTCAGCTCCAGCTTTTTTAAATGTTATGTTTCTAAATAAAGTAAAGGGATACTCTAGAGGAATAGCTCAAGGAAGGTCACTGAGCAGTGCAACTACTTGAGACTTGATAAATCAAATAAACAATGAGGCTGAGCAAAGGAAAGCAGGGAGCACATTACAGACCCTCTTGCCTCTTTGTTTTTCCATTAAGGAGCTGTTCTTATAAACAATGAGCCCATTCAAAGGGGGTTTAAAAAAAAAAAAAACTAATCCCTAGAGGAAGCTTCTATCTCCTCCACCCAAAGAGCCCTCACCCCTTTCTCCGGCCTGTGAACACTCAGCCTCCACCACAGCCATTCTGCCCACATTTGGATGGAAACACCTTTGATCAGAAGTTCCAAGAAAAAAAAATCATGACTCAAATTACTCAGGAATTCTACTGGTAGCAGAAGGTGAGAGATAATAAAAGCCTCTACACAGAACTAATTTGCTCTCAGGTGGGACTTTCCTCCCATGCAGAGCAAACAGCAGAGGGGTTTTTTTGCGGGGGGTAGGGGGGCGCAGTTTGGTAACTTTCATGTAGAACTACGCTAACATCCACATCCACTAAGGCCAGGTCTCTGAACACAGATCCCTTTTAACTGAGTATCACCGGCGCCTTTCATGGATTCCTGGAGCTAAACCAAATAGGCAGCCAGCACAGACACCATCTCATCTGATTTTGGTTTCTTTTAAAAAAATATTTTAGTTACAAAATATTCCAAACATACAGGAAAGTGCTAAAAATGATATAATAATGGTTTATCCGTGTTACCTACAACCCAGATTTAAGGAGTGTTGGTATGTTCCCACATTCACCTCAGACAATTTTAAGGAAAATAAGACAGACATAGCTAAAGCCCACTTCCCCCTTCCTCCTCAAAGCTTACTCCTTCCCTTCCTCTCCAGAAATACAAAAACAGCAAATCACGTAAGTCGCTGTTTATGTTTTCTTTTTGGCCCATGACAATAATATTGCTTTTTGTATTTAAAAATGCCTAAGGGATAGTCACTTGCACTATGACCAATCCTTATCAAATTCATGCAGCAAACTGTTTGCAAGAAGAAGCTTTCAGCTCACACCCACTCTATTTGTTCCAATGTTGATCAACCACATCATAGATGCACACTTGACTATCCCACATCAAAATGCGAATAACAACCTCAGGGAGAATTAATTCAGGGAAAGAGACTTTCTGCACTGCTGTCCCAAGGGGTTCAGGTCTCCATCCACCCACTTGCTCGTCTTCTGTGGCCTCATCCCTTCCAGTTACTATCAATATCTCCAACACACCTCTCCTCCTTTCTAAGTTTCTGGGCTTTATATCCAGGTGCTTAGATGTCCTTCAATTTAACCTGTCAAATTGAGGTCATCACTGTCCCCAACCCTGTTCTACTCCTGTCTCAGTGAATGGTACCACCATTTACCCAAGGAGCCCAAGCTGGAGAACTGGGTAGCAGCCATGACTCACCCTCCTTCATCCCCACAGTCCAAAGCCCTATCACATTCCAAACACTAGGTCTGTAATGCAGGCAACTTCTCTTGCCCCTGGTGTCACCAATGGAGTCGAAGGTACACTGGGCCACACTGGAGTTAGTGAAGTGGTCTGCCTGTCTTCTGGGCTGCCCCTCTATCCTATCACATACACTGTAGCTAGGGCACAGAACCCCAGTACCAACCTATCTCCCATCCGTGAGCACTGTCATGTCTGTCCGTAGTATACAATGGAACAGGGTTCCTTGGAGCTTCCTAAGCTAGACCCTGTTTTTTAGTCAGTTTTGTCAAAACTCAGCACCTCTCATCCATTCCCTGGCTTCACTGAGATGAGTGTCGTTGCTGGATACACAGGGATCCCTTTTCACCTACTGCTTCCCATGTGCCTCCCTCTTTGCCCTCATTTTTACCTTGCTTTCTCCAATTCTTTGATTTTATAGGTTTTAGCTGGAAAAGTCATGCTGCTGATGCCAGCTCAAGTCCCAATAGTGTCAGCAACACTGCAGGGTGTCCCCATCTCCCCCAGCACTGCACTACTGCAGCCATCATCACAGTTTATTAGTATATTTAATAATCAAACCAGACTATATAGTCCCTGAAGGCAGGGATTATGTGTTTAATTCACTTCCTCAGTACTTAGCACAGTATTTATAACCTAAGATGGGTTTGGTTTTTCGGTCTCACTTTTGTCACCTAGGGTAGAGTGCAATGGCACAATCATAGCTCACTGCAACCTCAAACTCTTGGGCTCAAGCAATTCTCCTGTCTCAGCCTCCAGAGTAGCTAGAGGCACAACACCCAGCTAGTTTTTATGAGAGGCAGGATCTTGTTCTTGCTCAGCTGGTCTAGAACTCCTAAACTGAAGCAATCCACCCACGTCAGCCTCCCAGAGTGTCAGGATTACAGGCGTGAGCCACCACGCCCAGCACCTAAGACGTTTTTTGACAAATATTTACTGAAGAAATGAATTAATGGATGAATGGATCAATGGGTAAGTATGCAATAAATATGATTCGTTGTCTTCCTCCCACAGGACAGAAGGGCCAAATGAACAGACATGGTGCGTCAGTCTCTATGTATCTTGGCTTTAACCAGAGTGCTACACTTGCATATATTTCCTTTTTTGATCATTTTTCATACCTGTCCTTGTGGCCAGATTATCCAGATGGAGTGTGTCCAGTAAAGTAAACAAAGTTAAACACAAAAACTAATAGTTAAAGAAAGCAAAAACAGCCTCTTTTATCCTCAGTAATATCCAATAGCACATAAATAAATAAAGTAGATTTCCAAGACGCTTCAATAATCCAAGTATTCATTCATTTGGTCATGATTAAAGATATTTTCCTGGTCCTAAAGAAAAACGAAAAATATTTTTTAAAGGCCCTACCTCTAAATGTAGATACACTGTAAATCTCTCTAAGCAGAAGTGTTAAGGAAATATAGTGAAATTGTCTAGGCTAGAAAATGCCAGTCAGCTCTTCTTATTTCAACTAACAATTCTCACCCAGGGTTAAATAAGAGCTTCAGAAAATGTGGGAGGGGCGGCAAATATACAAGAGGCTAAATATTTTCTCTCCCTACAAAGGAGTCCTGATTAAAATTTCATTGCAGAAGATGTACCTCCCAAGAAAAGCCTTGTTAAAAATCTACATTTAAATGGAACAAAAAAAAAATCACACAAAAGCATCCTTCAGCATTCACTTTTACAGCATTAAAGATCAAATTCGTACAGAGTTTTAAAGAGGTCTCCACCTTCGTTCCTCACCTCTGACTTCAGACTGCAGTTTTATCTCAGCTCTAACTTTCGGGCCTAGTGAAGACAGTATTGTTCCTGACACAAGCATTCCAAATTTTCTGTGAAATCTCTGTTAGTACACTTGAGAGATCATGTTCTAGGTGAGCTCGTGTCTCATTTGAGATATTACAGAATACTGGACCTTTTAATTAAAAGAGTAAAAAGAAAAGAAGGGGAGAAAGGAGACAAGAAGGAAAAAATCCATTTTCCTATTGGTTGGCAGCATATTTACTCATGGAACAAAATGGGAAAGAAGCTAGAAAGTGACACTTTCCAACAGAAGAAAGGACTGGACAGGGAAGCGACAGTGATGTGCATCCTTCATGTGCGTTATTTCTATGGCCCCTGACAACAGCCCTTCTGACAGTATCGCTATTCACATTCATGAGTAGGGGCATTGCAGCCTATAACGTACCTTTACCCACACTGTCCCAGTCTCTGCCAGAGAGGCAGAACCTGAGTTCACGTCTTAGTCTGGCTGGTTAGAGAGCCCCCCTTAACCACTGCAGTCCTCTACCATGTATGTCCCTTATAATCTCATTACTCTTACTACACCTTTCCTAGGGTCCCTATAAAAATCAGGTCTCCACAAGCCTTCAGTAGCCATCCAAGGTCCACACACTGAGTAATCACGTAAAGATTACTCGAGGTTTAGGTCTCACCTTACAAATACCAAAGCAAGCGAAGCCCATTCAGGAAGAGCCCTCAGCAGACGTCCTAAAACGATGGCCTCCTTCCAGAGGACGCAGGGGTCTGAAGTTGGATGTCCTTTTCCTATTTTAATCCTCTGACTAACACAAAGTTAACAGTACCTGCCCATTGGAGAGTGAAGCTACCTGACCACTGGACAGCCAAGAGGTGCGTTATTCTTCATCACGCGAATGCAAAGCAATAGTAACCGGAGCAGGGAGCCCCTGCACAGTGCGGAGACGACTGGGGCCCTGCACACCTCTAGAATTTGCCACTTGGCTGTTTTTCAGTGTAAGAGAAACAGTTCACTACACAGCGGCCTAAAAGCAGTCTCGGGCTTAGCTACGCAGGCCATGACTGTAAGGCAGGCTGCTCACATTTTCTGAACTAAAACTGGGTACTGTAGAACCTGTGGGAATCCCTGAAGATTCAGTCCACATTTGTGGAAGGCTCTTCATCCACATCATCTTTGGGAAGTCCACGTTGACCTTTTTTAAGGAAACCAGTCAAAGATGAAAAAGGCAGACTGCAGATGGAGAGCAGAGAAGAGCGATTTTGGCAGGTAAACGGTTCAAACAACTATTCTGCAAATGAATTGGAACCTATCTCAACCTGATGCTAAACTGGAGCATTTTATTCTTTAAAGGAAATAAAAAACTCTCCTAAATCCTTCCAGGTGTGGTTAAGGTCACTGTCAAATCCATTCATTCATTCAACAAATATGCACTGAGTGCCCACACTGTGCCCACCCCGTTCCAACCACAGAGGCACTAAGTGAAGGACACGGGAGAGGATCATGGCTCTTACATCCCGCACAGAGACAGAAAGCAAACGCAAACACATAAAACCAGAATGACAGCAGACACGAATCAGTCTCTTAAAGAAAAATAAGGGGAATGTGATGGGAAGGGTGAGGAGGAGGGAGAGGGTTTGGAGAGGTAGTCAGGAGGCTAAGGCTGGACCAGTGAGAAGGAACCAGGAGCACAGAGAAGAAGGATGCTCCCCATGGGACCATCTTTCTCAGCTCCACCACCTGCCTGAGGAGCTGCCCTGAGACTTCAGCTGCACAGGCAGCCCTGGGATGCTGAGCTCTAGGGCTGTGGGAGGCTTGTATTACTGTACTCACAAGCCGGCACAAGTTTTATTTGTTTTCCAAAGATCCTCCACCTCATCTCACGGTGGTTTGGCAAGACTTGGAGTCAAGGTCTTCTAGGCAAAACAGCTGTGGCCTTTTTAAAGATATCAAGACTGCAGAACTTCCCTCAAAGCATTAAGTACCTAAAATCCTTAAAAATCAGTGCTTCCTCCTGAGGTATAACTTCGGTACCTCTTTGAGATACACACACACACACACACGCATATACAGATTAATTCTCCTACAGAAAAAAAATACTAGGAAGCTGCAGTTTAGAAGCAATCAGTTAAATGCAAATCGGTGGTATCAAAAATGCATAGCTTAAAATTCTCAAATCTCTTAGAGAAAACTTTTACTTTTTTGCTAAACAGAAAAGACTGGGGACAATCTCACAGCCAACTGGAATGACAAAGCATTTTTTCCCCTAAATTTACTTTGATGATAGACAACAAATGGCATCTATAAAGCAGCCGGTCAATAACCAGAAACAAAAGAATACACTGCAAATACTAGAAACAGTCATAAAAATGCCAGTTAGACACGCAAGACGCAGTACAGCTTTGAAAACGTACTAAGTTTGATCCAAACGTTAGATGTGGTTTCAGCTACTTACCACAAAGTTGGGTTGCTAACATTTCTAAAATTTCTGAAAATGATTTTCAGACCTCGAGTCTGCTTGGGAGCAGATGAAAATTTTCCATTGTCGATCCACAGACATTAGTATGCAAGGTAAATAGCAGGCATCAGGCAAGATATCTATTTCTAATAAGTTTACAGAAAGCACATTAAAAGCCTATTAGAACTCTGATTTACCTCAATACACATGGGCAGAGTACCAGAGACCAGGCAGACAGTCATCCTCTTCACTCTCCAATTCCACCATCTCACCAAGTAGGTTACCACACCAGCCGGGGCAAACGGCTTCATCTCAAATGTCCATTGGTTTTCTTGTTTTCACAGTCACAAAACTTAAAGTGAGTTTTTATATGCAAGAACTGTCATGCCACAGCAGGAGAAAGATGAATAAAAGACTAGGTGTGCGTGCGACCTTGTACCTGGACAATATGGTCAACTCTTTGAGGGCATGGGCCAGTCATCTTAGTTTTATCCCGTGATGACGGGCTGAGGCTCAGGAAAAGCCATTAAATAAGGATAAATATAAAGACCTATACTTAGGGCCAAAAATTTACGACTCAGGTCATTTTCAGTACAAAGTGGCAGAAATAAAACTTGGCAGCAGACGGGAGAGAATACCTAGGGAGACAGTTTTACGTCATGAAGGTCACGAAGAGTGACTCAGCTCTGAAATACGGCTTCCCAAATCCCAATCCAATCTCTTGCATTAAGGCAGTGGTTTGCTCTTCTGGACTTCCACCCTTCCCGGCCAGCTTCCTGTGTGCTTTCAGAGGGGACCTCATATGGTGATGCCAGTTCAGGCCAGGTGAACAGTGAACACTCAAAGCCAACCCACATAAGAAGAAAAGGTGAAAGGAAGGAAAGACAGAGACATTGGACCTTAGTCTTCAAACATCTGTAAGTATCTGTCCTAGAAGAATTGGCACGAATTCATGTGGACCCCAAAGGCCAGAGAATCACCTGCTCTCTCCCATGTCCACCCTTACAAAGTGCTTTTGAAGGCGCTGGAGCAAGGAGGGGTCAGAGAGTGTTGGTCTAAGTTATAGGGGTGGACTTTGGTCTCACACAATGTTCTAAGAATTGGAATTGTCTGAAAATGGAATGGAGACCATGGGAGGCACTTTGTCCCTTCTAGCTCAGGGTCTTACCAGTGGATTTCTACATCAAGGAAAGGGTAGGCTCCAAGATCTATGAAGACATCCCCATCTGCAGGAGCTTATGGTTCTATGAAGAATTCCCTGCCTTGGGTGTGTGTACCTGTGTACTACTGCTTTTAACCACTAAGAACGACATCCCCCTGGGTAAATCCAAAGAGAAGAGTGGAAGGAGGCGAGGGAGGAAAAGGCACCGGGCAGGGAAAGGAAGGGCAGAGAGAAAAGGATGTTGTTCTGAAAAACTGCAAGCCAATCAAAAATTATCATTACTTGCATTTGTTTTTCTTTTAACAGTGTTTCCGATAAAGAGATATAGTATGTGTAAAAAAGTGATAGTGTTAGACTGATGAATCCCACCATTGTAAAATAAAGCCAGCAAGGATTATTTCCTTGTTTTTGACAGATCCCTCTCACCGGGACACGCGGGTGTGGAAAGTCAGGTTAAGAGGGAAGGTCAGGCTTCAAGTCCTATTCTAGCGCTCTCCTGACTTCTTGGTCACTGTGGGCAAATCAGGAGACAGAAGGATCTCCTTTAGTTGAGGCTTTTCAGGAAAAACATAGACACATATATGTCCAGATCAATTAAAGACGAGCCTGCCTGAAGTCAGAGCAGAGACTAAAATGCGCACAGTGTAAGGGTACATGCACACATCTTGGGTGGGGGACACAACAACAAGAGGGTAACCTAACCGTTTGTACCCTCAAAGTAATCTTAAATTTAAAAAAATAAGTATCATTTATTATTAAAAAATGAAATAAAATGCACAAGCACAAGAGCCATTTCTAGGAGAGCAGAAAGCTACCTGTCAACAAGATGTAGGACTTGAGCAATAAAATCAAAAGCATCTCCGTGTGCATTAGATGGTGTTAATGAGTAAGTACAGGAGTCCCCTCCTGATCCTCCCAACATACATTCCAAGGCACCCCAGTGGACGCCCGGAACCGCAGACAGGACTGAACCCTGGGTTCACTGTGTTTTTGCCTGTATGTAACACTTACCATAAATTTTAGTTTATAAATCAAGCACAAAAAGAGATTAACAACAATAACATAAAATAATTACAACCATATGCTTTAATAACAAATATGTGAAAATGTTCTCTCTCTTCTCAAAATATTTCATTGTATTGCACTTTACCTGTTTTTGTGCCAAGGTTAACCGAAACCACAGAAAGGAAACTGAGGGTAAGGTGGGACAGCTGTAATAAATGCCCCAGGTGTGGGGGCAAGGGACAGAATCAATCCTCAGGCAGAAGCTGTTATTGCCATAGCTAAAAGATAGGTTTCTTATTTTAGGACCCCAAGCAGGTGCAGGTGGCCACCAGTTCTATGATATGAGCACACACATACACATACATTCATGTACATTACGAAAAAACTGGAAGCCACTCTGGGGCTGCCCAGCCACCTGCTGGCTTACTGATGGGGACACATTCTGAGAAACATGTCCTCATGCTGTTTATCACAGCTCAATTCATAATCAGCAAAACATGGAAACAACCTAAACGCCCACCAACCCAGGAATGGGTTATCAAGCTGTGGTATATATATATCATGGAATACCATTCAGCCATAACAAATGACAACTTTACGTCTTTTGTATTAACCTGGATTGAAGTGGAACACATTCTTCTCAGTAAAGCATCACAAGAATGTAGAAGCAAGAATCCAGTGTACCCAATTCCAATACAAAGGCAGTAGATGAGCTGCTCAAAGTGCGGGGTAAGGGAACAAGGTAGCAGGGAGACGGGAAACGGGGAGGGGGGTCCCCGTGTGTGGCACACTTCTTGGGGACAGGACACAATTACAATTACAAGGACTTTACCTAACAATGCCATCAGTGTAACCTAATTCTTAGTACCCTCAGTGAATCCCAAACAATAAAAAAAAAGAAACGTATCTTCATGTTAACATCATCGAGTGAATGACGCAAACCTAGATGGTCTAGTCTACCACACGCCTAGTAGTCGCGACTATATGGCCCACTGCTCCCAGGCTTCAAACCCACACAGCATGTTACTGTACTGCACACTGTAGGCAACTGCAACACAATGGTCACTGTTTGTGTAGCTAAATATAGCTAAATGCAGAAAAAAGTACAGTGAAAAACATGGTACTATAAATTCAATGAGACCATCGTTGTATAAGTGGTCTGTCATTAACCGAAACATCTTTATGTGGCATGTGACCATATTTTAAAAAAATTTAATATTTAAAACTTATGGTAAATCAGATTACAACAGGATTCCAAAAACAGAGACACTGGCCCATTTTTGGTCTGTGTTCTTTCCAAAATCTCACCTCACCTCCAATTCATATAATCCCACACACACCCCAAAGCAGTGCAGTCCACAGGCTTGCCAGCAATTCCTCCTGGTTCTGAAACTGTGTAAGACAGCAGCTCCACTAAAAATAAGTGATTTATGTCAGAGCAGTGGTCAGTATTGATTGTATTCATTTTATGTCAATGATCAGTTAGCATCATTACAAATGAAGGCAAGGCTATGGGTCTCACCTCCACAAGGGCTACATTAGTACCTGTCACCTTGCACAGACAGTAACGCTGTGCCCCCTCCCACATGTGTGCGTCACCAGGAGGGCTGGCTGAGGGTGCAGACAAGTCAGCCAACAGCCCTCCACCAGGGCCCACCAGGTCCCAGGCTGCTGGTGCCTGGCCCTCGACCAGCCTTCTGTCCTCTCTGCTCTGTGGGAAGCTGCAGTGCATGGATGGATGTTTCACTGATGTCATCAGCAAGCAGTGGAGTCTGACCTCAGTGGGCGACCCCAACACCACTGACCAATCTGACCATGTGGACTCAATGCTTTTGCCAATTCCTCACAAAAATACGATAGTTCAAAATACTCCCCACTCCTAACCCCACGTGTGCTGCTGTAATTTTAGCCTCTGAGACCTCACTGTGGAAATAGGGGAGAGGGGACAGAAGGTGCCCCCAGCCTGGGCTGAGGGGAGGCAGAGTGGAGGGGGTGTCATTTTCTTTACCTCAAATTTACTTATTTATTTATAAAATGACATGCATTTATTATGTACAACATGAGTTTGCAGTATATACATACCTTAGCAAATCTACAGAACTACAGTACACACTACATCACCTAGTTATTATTTTGTTTTCTTTGTGGTGAGAATATTTAGCATTTTTCAAGAATACAGTAGACGGCCGTTCACTCTAGTAGCCATTCTGTACCCCAGAGCTCTGGAATTCATTCCTCCTGCCTGGCTGTAATTTTGTGTCCTTTGAACAACATGTCCCCAAGCCCACCGCCCAGTAGCCTCAGCCTCTGGTACTGTCTACTTCTGTGAGCTCGTCTCCTGTTGGCTCCCGCGTGGGAGTGAGAATGTGTGGGATCTTACTTAACATACCGACTACCAGTTCCATCCGCGTTGCTGCAAATGATAGAACTTCCTTCTTTCCTAAGGCTGAATGGTATTTCACTGTGCACAGATACCACCTCTTCTTAATCCACTCCCCCATGGATGGACACCCGGGTTGATTCCACACCCCGTCGGCGCTGCTTCAGCGAACGTGAAGTGCAGCGACACGTGTCTTCAGCACGTGTCCACCAATTTGGCCATCTCCTTCCCGGCCATCCCTTCCCTGACAGGACCCCTGTAGCCTCCTCAGGCCTCCGTTCTCCCTGCTCAGAGCCATCCTTCCTGCTGAGACCAAACGTATTTTTTAAAGCAAATGATAGCCCATCACTCCCTTCTGGGATTCCCATCCATCTTCAAATGTATTTTTTAAAGCAAATGATAGCCCATCAAAACCTTCTTCCCATCCACTTTAAGCATGGAGCCCAAACTCCAGCACTGCCTTTGCAGGCTTGGGCCAGGAGGCCTCGTTCACCTTTCCACATACTTTCCCGACCCCCACATCCCTGCCCCCAACCCGCATCTACTTAATAAGCAACAAGCTGGTATCCTTTTGCCAAATCACCAAGTCTTTGGTTCTGTTGCTCCCCCCACCTCAACCTCAAATGCCTTTCTCCTTTATCTCACTGTCCAGTGCCCAGCCCCTACTGCTGCCTGCCTTGCCCTGGTCATTTACACGGAAAGGACCTAACATATGTGTTCCCTCTTCGCTGAGACTTTCCTTCACACTGTGTAGTTATCTCTCAGACTGCATTTAAAAAGCCAACAGGAACTTTACTCATCCAATTAATTGTACACATCCTGAGAGCAGGGCCCGTATTTTACTAATCTTCACAACTAACTCCAGCATCTGCCACTTAGTACGCCTTCAGGTGTCTCTGGACTACGAGAATCGCATCCGTAAAAAAGAATTTTACACTTCTAATTGCACTGAGTTAGGAGCAAAGGGGTTCAGAAAACATCATGGTCCAGGGTTATCTATATTTTATTTCCCTGAATCCTGTCCCCAAACTCTTCCTGAGCTGGACTCCATCAGAGTATACTTTAGAAAAAAAGGATAGTTCTGAGTAGACAGAAATCCCCGGGGGCAGGGTCTAGACATGAAAAGTTCTATTGTGTACATGATTTCCCGAGACACTCGGCAGGGAACGAAGGAAGTTCGAATTTCTCTGTGGGCTGGCAAATTTTCTGTACTTATTGGCATGGCTCTGGTAAATTTCTATCTCCCCAGACAAAAGGCCAACCAAATGCTGAATGATTTAAAATTTGGAGAATAAACAAGACTCACATCTCTCAATGATTTCCAAAAGGTTTCAGGAGCAGGTTATGGGCATGCTTTCAAGTGTATGAAGTTAAGGCTTAAGAAAGCTCTGAAATTACAAACCTTACGCAGGAGCGCTTCCTACCTTCAAAGGGGTGTATATGCTGCTACTTGGCGTCCGTAAAGGCATTTGTGATTTGTCTCTTCATACAAGAATTCTGGTTCATACCTATGCGATGCAGTGACTCGTCGGGTGCAGCAGCAGTCCCCATCTCCCCAGCCTGTTTGGCACCGGGGATTCCTTTCATGGAAGACAATTTCTCCAAGGACCCTGGGGGTGGGGAGGCTGGCGACAGTTTGGGGATGATTCAAGCACATTACAGCTCGACTTCAGAGCCTCAGGCTTTAGGTTCTAGATCTCTCACATGCACAGTTTACAGGAGGGTTTGAGCTCCTATGAACACCTGATGTTGCTGCTGCTAAAGTGACAGGAGGGGAGCTCAGGAGGTGATGGGAGCAGTGGTAAGTGGCTGTAAATACTGATGAAGCTTCACTCCTGGCCCACTGCTCACCTCCTGCTGTGCAAGCCAGGTCCAGGCAGGCCACAGAGCAGGACCCATCCCCGGCCCAGGGGTTGGGGAGGCCACATATGTACAGAACTGAGACCATATCCTTCACATACCTCAACTTCCAATGTGGCCACGACCAGCATCATCTCAAGTCTATTATCCCTAAGTCATCAGTTACCCAAAGTTGCTTCACAGTGACATAACTTCAGGTCAAAAACAAGAGCTCCAAAATTCCTTTGATTTCCCCCACTGCTAACAACGTAACCCCAACAACAATAAATAACAAACTCAACTCCCTCCCAATCCTCAACCCTGGCACTGATAGAGTTTAGAAGAAAAAGCCACAAGTGACAGATACCACTATCAAAGGATATAGAGGGCAGCTGCTGAGACCTGATAAAAATGCACTGTGATGCGGAGAAGCTGGAGCGTTGTGCTTTCCTGAGAGAATCCGAGAGGAATTTACATTAACCAAAATACGTATCGATGTATCTGCAACTTCCAATTCAAGACACAGGAGACAAAAGTTAAACCAAATTGCTTCCAGAACATGCAGCAGTATGAAAGGTGAAAATACAGCACACACCTGTTAGGTCTTGCCAACTGTTATTTCCTACATAGCTTCTTAAGAGTGACAGATTAAAAAAAAAAAATTTCTGAAGATAAATGCAGAAAATGGACACCAAAGCAAGCGTAGATTTGTGTAACTTTGACATAAGCCTGGGAAAAGAGTAGCCTTGTGAGAATGTGACTATTTCCTACAGCCAATATAACAGCAATAAACCCTGGATAAGTTAGCTTAATATAATTCCAATAAAATACCAAAGGGATACCTTTTAATCATGACATAGTTCAGAGACTAACATAAGCCACATTCAGGTACCTACCACCCAGCTTTAATACATGTTACTATTTTGTCCTGTCTGTGTAAAACCTTTCCCCTGTAAAGAAATAGACAGTACAGATACAATTAAACCCTCCCTATCTTATTCCCTTTCCAAGTTCTCCCCACCATGATTCCCTTTCCCCTCTCCCCAGAGATAACCACTACTGCAGAACTGATTGTATCTATCCATGGTTTTATACTTTTATTACATATATATCAATTCATAAATAACATAATTCTAAAAATGTGCTTCTAAAGTTCAGGTAGAAGAAAAATATTTAAGAGAAGCCAAGAACTATTTGAAAAGGAAGAATGATAAAATAATATAATGTGTACTACTACTAGATAAAACATGCTGCATGCATAACATCTTGAAAGAGCATGATATTGGAAAAAGAAGAGATCAACAGAATAAAACAGCTCAGACAAAGAAGCTAAAATACGGTATGGATTCAGGCAGTATCAGGTCTAGGTATCACTTCAAATCAGTGATAGAAAAACTGGTGAACAATTGCCTATTCCCAAAGAATTACAAATAAAAAAAAAGACTTCAATACTTCACAAAAGAGGATATCCAAATGATCAGTAACATCCTTTTAGATTCCTAAGTCATCAGGGACAAATTAAAACCACAATGGGATATTACTACAGAAGGGCAAAAATGAAAAATACAGAAAACACCTGGCATTGGCAAGAAGTAAATCTGTACAAACACCTGGGAAAACTATTAGTCAGTATCTCCTAAGGCTAAATACATGTACACCCTAGGATATAGTAATTCTACTCCTAGATACATACATAATAGAAATGTGGACTCAGGTCCACTAAAAGACAGGTACTTGCCAATTTTCCTAACAGCCAAACACTGGAAACCATCTAAATCCCCATAGCAGTAGAACAGATAAGCAGAGAAAGTGTTCCTTCTTGATCTGGGCACATGGTGTGTTCACTCTGGGAAAATCCATCACTTACATTATGTGCACTTTTCTATCTGTGTACTGTACTTCAATTACAAAGTTTTAAAAAGAGGTGAAGTTTTCAGCTATCATATCTTCTTTAAAGATACTTCACTCATGTTGTCAAGGGTTTCTAAAAATGAGCACTCACATAAACAGCTGGTGGAACTTATTTCTTGGAGCTAACTTGATAAGATGCGTTCTAAACACAGCTTTGTTTAGAAGGACTTTCATCACATCATTATTTACAAAAGGAAAAGAGAAACACGTAAATCTCCAATGATAGGGGATTGGTGGAATAAACTACACAGCCATCAAAGCCAAGTTGGAAAAGATTGGTTTGCAACATGGAAAATGCTCCCAGCAAATGGTTATCTGAATAAAGCCAAGTAACAAATGAACAGAGAGAGAGATTAAAAATATACCAAAATGTTAACAGATACTATCCACGTGGTGAGCATCTAGGCCACGGTCATGTTTCTCTTTTATGCATTTCTGAATTTCCCAATGAGCAGGTATTCCTTTTATAAAAATAAACTGAGACAATTTTTAGATGGAGGAAAGAACAGGGAATAATATGGACAGCTCAAGTGTCTCAGGTTGCAGTGAGCAGGCTGCCTGGACATCAGTTAAGTTAGAGGTGTCCTGCGTTCCTCCATTCCTTAAGAGTCCTTAAGGTTCCACTTTTACTGAAAACCTTTTTAAAGTGCATTATTTTAATAATTACTACAGATTAAACCATCTCCTCTTCATTAGATAATGCAGCAACTTCTCCAGGTGTCCCTGTGAACTTTCTGCACCCTTGACTGTGCTGCATCCCAATACAGCTCCCTCACTTCCCAGTAACAACGTGCCCAGCTTCTGCTTATGAATTCCGTGACAAATATGGATTACTTGAGAGGTTCAGTGTTTAGGGATTTGGTAATCAAAGTTTATTATACTCTTGGTTTTGTTTCTTTTTGCCACTCTAAAAAGTTTAAAGCAACTAAATTAGCATCAAAGAAATTTGCAAAAGCGGTAAGTGAAGCCATGATGAAATGTAACTACATAAAGCTAGATGCCCAGGCACTCTGCGAGGATGTCCAAGAGGTTTAAAAGGGGGCTGTGGTCTGAGAGGAGCTAGGCACACAAGTCAAAAAGCTCTTTCCAGCAGCCACACATACACACAGACCCCAGGAAGATAAGCACAGGAATCCTGGTTGGTAACAGGTGACACTCCATCTAAACCAACCAAGTACACATCTCAGATTTCAGAGGATCAGCTGCTGTTGTTCCAACTGCCTATAACTACCAGCAAATCAGCCAAAATTGGGCAAAAATCTCCCTGAATTTGCACCTAAAACTCCCATCTGTACAAAACTTTTCAGGGTACCTGGAATTATTATTTTTTGTTTGTTTTTGTATTTTATTTCTTGTTTTCTAGTGTTTTTTTTTTCTTTTTAAGACAGAGTCTTACTTTGTTGCCCTCAATAGAGTGCCAGGACATCACAGCTCATAGAAACCTCAAACTCAAGTCTTGTCTTAGCCTCTCAAGTAGTTGAGACTACAGGCGCCCGCCATAATGCCCAGCTCCTTTTTTAAAGATGAGGTCTTGCTCTGGCTCAGGCTGGTCTCGAACTCATGAGCTCAGGCAATCCACCTGCCTCGGCCTCCCAGAGTGAGCCACCGCAGCTGCCTGCCTGGAATTATTTTTGACTCAGCAATGTGATGTACATTTTGGCCTAAATAAAATCTTCAGTGGCATTTAACCCTCGATGGGCTCATATGAGTGGTTTCCACAGTACAATTTTTTAAAAATCCTGATTTTCCCTTTCTAAACTTAGGTTGTACTAACTCATTCCTTTTAAGGTCCTCTTATTTATGGGACATCTTTCCTTTCATTTTGCATTCTTCTACATTCCTGTGGAACTTAGAGTGAGTGTCATAAAGACCGAACATGGAGGGGGACAGCTGTTTTAAAGCACAGGACCCAAGTCCCTCATTTTCAGAGACATAGTGAAGTTCAAGCAGAATCTTCTGGATTTTTGATGTGTGGCCCCTGCCAAGTTAGCTTGGTTACCACTATGTCATCACATCACACTGTATATGAAAAGACTCTGTTTCACGTTCCCTACCCCTTTGCAGGCTCTCTTACAGATAATCATTCCTTCAAAAGGCAATTCTAATCATTCAACCAATACTTTCCCAGAGAAAGATGGGGCTTCAAAACCTATCTGTAGATGAGCGCTTCAGGAAAATACCAGAAAGAACCTGAAAAAAGAAGGCATGGGCCCATGCCCATAAAGTGTTTCATAAAATAATTCCAAAGGCTCACCCTTTCTCTGAAGCCCATCCAGGAACCCCAGCTGTAGAAGATGGTTCATTTCTCTTAGATCCCATATTGGGCTGGAGGGAGCTGATGGTGATGTCTGTTTCTGGCAGCAAGGTCAGCTTTCCTTGGGCTTAAAAACTGACATTACCTTCATGACACAGAGTTTCTGTAAAAATGTAACTCTTTTCTTTTTTTTTAAGTACATATAATCTCTCACTTCAATCCTAAAAGTACTCCCCACCAAGTTTAAGTAAGGCACAAAATTATGCTAGCATTTATTCATAAAATTCGTACTTGCATTATTGTTATGCTCAAATACCACAAAGTTTTCGTATCTAATAAACACTGTCTTTCTCCCCATCTCCCTGTGTCCAACCCACCCCCTAGCAGTTTGAATGCCACAGATCTAGTGTAGAATAGCAACTAAGCAATACTATATAATCTGGCCCCAGCTAATTTCTACTTCTTTATTAAGAAACTAGTTCAATATAAGCATTCCAAATTGTATATGAAATCAGCACATTGCACCCCATAAACGCATTAATGTATACATGATCTATGTGTTTATGACTTAATAATAAATAAATAAATAAATGAAAAGAAAGGGTTTTTCTTTTCTACACCTCACTCCCAACCCTCAACATTTTGAAAAAGTAGTAGGGATCTATTGTTATTGAAGAGAATCAAGGTATGGATACTTTGCATTTGGTAGATAAAGACCTACCAACAGGAACATAAAAGACCGAGTTACTTCCTTCAGTCTGGAAAAACCCAAAACCACACGGGAACACTACCCACACTAAACCAATGCCAAGTCACCAGCAAGAACAAGCAATAGAGATTTCTCTGCTGTAACATTAAACTTTGTCACCAGACTCTTTAATGTTTGCATTCCCCAATAGTCAATCAATATATATGCTAACAGGTGTGTGAATGTATGTGCAGATACACAGTTACAGATATTTATAAGCATTTTTCCCCCAAGTCACCCAGTTTTTTGGATTAAATTCATGGATGAAAATATTCTGATTTTTTTGTGAGACTGATCAAAGAAAGTGCTTTGATTTTATATGAAAAAGTTTCCCATTAAGATGGTAGCTAGTTTTTCAAGCATGATTCCTTTTAATTGCGGAAAAGAGCCGAAAGGCTTTGTCAAGGGGCACATGTTTTCTATAAATCAAAACATAAATAAATGTGAGATTATTTCACTGGGTATACATATGGTTTTTGCTAAGTAAACTCTATTTATAAAACATTGTTAGCCTGCACAGGAACTGCTGTCAACATTTATAGGAAAGGAACTTTTCTACTACTCTGAAACTTGCCAGGATTTGAAAACAAGCCTAGAAACATTGGTTTTTCAGGACAGATTTGATTTAAACCTAATGTGAAATGGACTGCCGTGTGTTTTCTACTCTTTAAAGGCTAGGGAGAAATCTCCAATTGAATATTACATTCATATTTTATGAGAAAATATTTACAACACTGCAAGTTCCATTATTTTAACCATGCTATTGTTCAAGTTCTCTTTTGGTTAGGGGCAGGGGTCTCAGATTATTTTTCTTATTATCTGTGAAAGGGGAGTCTCTGACATCCATTAAAGATTAGTATTCATAATTGCCACACCATCTTCTCCCAAAAGCTCATTTGCATCACCTTTTCTCTTTATAAACTCACCCCAGACTACAAATAAATTTTATCAGTCCTACTCAGAGAGCGGTTCTCAAAATGAAGTTTTCTGTAAAAGGAATTAGCTAAAAGGAAGCAGGAAGCAAGAGGCCTTGACAACCAATAGCCAACCACAGCAGGTAACAATCATCTTAAGAATTTACCTTCTCCATTTTCCATTTAACTTTTCTTCCTTGAGCTGTGGTGCTTTCCAAAATAGAATTTTTTCTGCGATGCTTTTGCAATCAATACCTACTCTAGGTGGACTTAAGCCAGTGGTTACAGTATAGTCTTCAGCAGTTCCAGAAAGAGACCTCTTGCTCTTTTTTTTAAATTCATAACCTTTTAAGTTGCTTCTTTCCTAGTTGTCATTTCTTGGCAAGAAAGGCATTTATGTTTATTTTTAATGATAAATATGCATGCAAAAAAAATGAATCATCTTCTTGAAGGGCAGGGGGAAAACATTAGATAGTTCCATAAAAACAAATCCAAAGATTTTAAAATCTGCATATGAAACAACTAAATTTCCAAGTTAATAAAACATTTAAGTATATTTAAAGATTACCTCACACGCAATTATCTGTTGATGATTAAATTGCCTTGGAAACAATGTAAAATGTCTTTCCTCCCAAACATTTGTCCCAATTTATGTGTAGAATTCCACAGACTTAACTCAATTTATAGAGAATTCCTTTACATTGCAGTATATTTAAAAGGGAAAGGGGGCTTATTAAGGTAACCATGGTTCCAATACACTTCACACTAGTCACAGGTACATAGATAAATCAAGAAAAAAAAACCCAGTATTTTCTGTATTATTCATTTTTGTAATATTGTTGATTAAGGGCTAGGTGCCCTAATAGTAGACACTAATGATTTTGAAATTATAAGGAAAGGCTGAATTCTCTAGAAGTTCTGCTCCTAATCAATCACTAGAGATCAGTGACATCATTAGCGCCTTTGATCACTGCTCCTCTTTCAAGCTCGGAGGGGATGGGATTGATCCTTGCTAGCACAGAGAATGGAGAAACACCTAGGAATACAATTCACCGTGAAACATGAGAAGTCATCAGCATCTCCTCCCCTCCTTCAAGAGGAACAGAGAGCACATTCCAGAGGGCCCAAAACCAAACAATAGAGCCACCTCATTAAATCCAAACCTAATTCCCTTCCCATCTTACTGGATTCCCAAAGCGCTTTGAGAGGAAGGGATGATAAGCTACTTTTCTTTCAAAGGCCCTAGGTTATGAACCCTTCAGTTTGGTTTTCCTTACCCAATATACCTACTGGGGACAACCCCCAAATCCCTTCACCACGGGGGAGGGAAAGAATCTGTGGCTTTTTCTTTTTCCATTTTCCCCTTTTCAAAGCACTTAAACAATGCAGAACTTCTTCTGTTTCTGAATTTTACCTAATGAAAATGAGTAACATTTTTAAGCTAAATTTTACTGTTTTAAAAATGTTATTTAATAAACTGCTAGTTACTCTACATTAGGCAAAAAGAAGTCCTTGGATACAGTGTTGGTCTTTGTAGTGTCAGGATGCCTTCATTGCAATCACTCAGGATGTTCCCATCTGAAAGAGTCACTTTGGGAATGAAAACTTTTCATTGTCCTTTACTACTTTTGTTCTATTGTTGTTGTTTTTTTCCCTTCCTTATTTGTAAGACCAATCTAATTGAGCTTCATGAACAGTGGTGGAATGTAGTTTATTATCTCCCTCATCAGGTGATCAATGATTTCATTAATAAGACAGATAACAAAACTGTCATATCATCGACACTGTTATGAAAGATGATCCTCGCTTCCCGCTCCATTTTCCAAGGTCTGGGGTTCTCTGTGGCAGCTCTGAGTCCATTCAATATTTTCCACAGACAGAGAAAAGTGAAAATCCATTTTGAAACCAATTTCAATTAGGATCCAGAAGCTGTTATCACAGGTGTCGCAGAATGGGCCCGTAAGTGGAAATGTCGCCTATCCATTCTGAAATGAAACCTTATCAGGGGCTACAAAGATGGCTGGGGACAGCCTATCTGTAAATTACTTTTCGTCCTGTGTTAACTCAACCTTAGTTCTGTCATATGGAATTCTTTCCATCCACTAGTAATAATCTAATGACTAACTAGACACAGCACCCAAACGGCTTTCGGGCGGGCAGGGCTGTCCCCTTAAACATGGGTACAAAATACAAACACACTCAGGCCTGCAGGCAAGCAAAGGGACAGGCACGCTTTAAATGATAGAACTAAAAGTTTATTATGGGAAATAAAAGAAGCCCGGCTCCACCCATTGCATTCCTGGTGATTTTTCAATTGCAAACTCCAAGGCTCCCGTTATTTCATTAATGCAGCACCCAAGTAGTGAAGCTTTTCTCTCACATCTTTCAGTCTCCTTTTAGCAAATTATCCCATGACGGCGGATTTATTCAGTCAAAGACCTCGGACTTTGAGAGGCAACAAAAGAATCAAGAGACTTTCTGGTCCACCTGCCTGGCGAATGATGAGGCAGGAAAAGTCTCCCCCAGAGAAACCAATCAAACCATTGTGTGGCACAGTCAGACCTTTTCAACTGTCAAGCCAGAGAGCAGGGAAGGAGATGAAAGCACGCGGGATGAAGCTACCATTTACCGAACCATGTGGGAATGGTCTCCTAAGATTTAATAATTGGGATGGAACTCAACTTTCTACAACTAAAGGGGAAGAAAAAAAAAGAAAGGAAGAAAGAGACCAAGATAGAGGGAAGACTCAAAGAAAGTGGGAAAAAAGAGCAAGAAAGAAAAAAAAATAGCTGCCTAAGTGGTACTAGAAATAACTTTTATATAAAAATTCCCTCTACCTGAGGTGAAGTCCAATCTACATAAGCAAAGGAGAAAGAGGAAAGATGCCTCCAAAAAGAGGGGGGAATAGAAACAGAAAGAATAAAAGAAAAAAAGAAAAATTTCGCAAAGCCTTTGACAGTGTTTCTCTGGTTACGACTGCATCACATATTCAGATTCTAATTTTCTCATGCAATTAATTCAGAGTAACAAAAACAGCAACAAAAAGCCCTTATTAATAAGACTGCCTTATAGTTTGAAGCACAAAATGGGAATTTAAATTGGCCTAAAATATATTAATACTTCTGACCGGACACACAAAAAGGCTCAAACTGTCAGAGGCACTGGCTTGTAGGTTCCTGAGCAGTTTTCAAAAACATTTTAGTTCTACTACAAATTCAATGTGAGATATTTAAATAGAAAAAAATCCTAACAGTAGTACTGGCAACAGGGCCTTAAAAATCACAGATTTGTTTAAGAACATTAAATAAAAGCAATGTCAGGCAGCTACTGCAGTTCCTACGCTTTCTAGCATCACTGGTGACTCTGTTATTACTGATGACAGTATGCATTACTGAGCTGAGTTTGAAGCACAATTATTTGTCAAA
Organism: Galagoides demidoff; assembly: GCA_963574575.1. Lineage (NCBI taxonomy): Eukaryota > Metazoa > Chordata > Mammalia > Primates > Galagidae > Galagoides > Galagoides demidoff. The sequence continues at coordinate 29,399 of CAUYQV010121693.1, forward strand.
ATGTTGGGGGATGCTGAAGTGTTCTGGGTCTTGGTGATGGTGGCTATAAGACCCTGTGAATTTGTCAAAAGCCATAGAACTGTACACCACAAAGAGTGAATTTTACTGTATGTAATTTTATAAAATACATATAAACTAAAGCAGATGTATTTGGAAACGTTTCCATGTAAACAAGATAACAGGAAGTTTATTGCTTTTACCATCACCCTGTCTCCCACAGGCTGCCTGGAAAAGGAAGCCCTCCCCCACCCTTGGAAGGTCACCAGCCACCTCCCCAGAGGGAGCTTTTCCTCCCACCATCACTATTCCTGCCTGGAGCATCCACTATTCAGTGGTTGCTTCTGACTCTGAGCAGCTTGTTTCTGAAAATTTGAAACACCCACACCACTTGGTCACAAGCAATCAACAGCAACCCAGAAACATTCCACAAGCAAAACACATCATGCTGCGGCTTCTTTACTCCTAAGTTTGGAAGACTGTGGCCAAATGGGAGTGGTATTCATCTCTGATTTCTCTCAGCACACGGAAATTGTTCTTTTTAGAAGAAAATTCCAACAGCTACATACAAAAGGTGGGGGAAAGAGCCTCTTGCCCTTAGGGAAGCAGCTTAGAACAAAATCAGTGATTTCATCCAATAATTTCAATGAGCACTTTTGAGTGAAAAACAGAAAACCTGTACCAGTTTCAGGACCAGTGATTTGGGTACTATTCCCTGATCCCAGCCCCTAACTAGCCTGTCAACCAAGGATATAAGGACTTTGTTAGTTAATGTTTTCTAATTCTATCAGATTAAAGCTGACCCATTTGTAGATTACTAACAAATGGGCAGATTATATCCAAGAGTCTACTAGTATTGCTAACTAACATGTTTGGATATGCATTGTGCCAGAGTCAGAGAGGTTAAGAATTTTGCCTAAGATCACACAGCAACTACATGACAGGGCTAAGGTTCAAACCCTGGCTTCTCACTGTACAACACTCCACGTCCCCTGTCCACTGTCCCAACGTACTGAAAAGCATGTGTTGTATTGTGCAGGCTCACTCGACATCTGTTGGGGTCCTCTCACCCCTCTCACCACAACACACTGACCCAGGACCCAGGGGAGATTAAAAAAAAAAAAGAAACAGGTGGTACTCTCAAGAAATTTATCTTAAATATAAAAAATAAATAAATGTTACAGAGGAGGAGAGGAGATAATAATGAAGAATACAGAGGTGTTTTAAGGACAGTGAAAATATCCCATTGGTTTCTGCAGTGGTAGATACATGACACGCATTTATCAAAACCCACAGAACTATACAACACAAAGGGTGAACCCCAGTGTCTGTGGGGTAAAGCTGTAGACTTTAGTTAATAACAGTGTCAATATCGGTTCATGGACTGTAACAAATATACCCCTAATGTGAGATGTTTATAACAGGAGAAAGTGGCGGGGTACCGGGGGGGGGGGGGGCATGAGACTCTCTGTACTTTCTGCTCAATGTTCCTGTAACCCCAAAACTGCTCAAAAATACAAAGTACATTAATTAAAATAAGAGTAATAACCCCCCCCCAAAACCCTCAAATTGTACTAAATAATTTTCAAGACAAAAGATCATATGGGGGAAAAAAAGAGACCCAGGACATGCTCACATATGAGAAGACCTTAAACAGGCGTTGTGTTGGCACAATCCCAGTTCTGGGGAGGAGCATAAAGAAAGGCAGAGAGCACGGGACTCAGGATGGGACTCAGAGAGCTCACACTGAAATGCCAGACTGGGGTCAGACTTGGGAAGATATCTAAACAGTAAGGAAAAATGTGAGCTTCATCTTATGGGTAGCCAAGGGTCACTGAAGATTCCAGAGCAGGGGTGTGGCATAAGCAGAACTGTAACGATATTAATTTGTCAGGAGCGATTCCTGTGTGTGAGAAGAGTGGAGACCAAAGGCAAGGTGACTGACAAGGTGACTGAGGAGAAGGCCATTTTTTTTAATTGTCTAGGAATGAAGTAGTGAGGGTTTAAACAGCATATTACATTAAAGTGGCCTAGAGGGACAATATATGGGTGAATAATTACAGATGAAAATCCAACAGGACCTCAAAAATGGAGAGACGGGAAGCATGAGAAGGGGAAGGGTCAAAGGTGACGGTGCGGTTTCAAGCCTGGGTGACCACAGGAAAGGTGATACTTTAGTCAAAATAAAGAGTAACGGGCAGTACCAGAGCTTAGAAACATGTGAGTTTGAAGCCCAGGAGAGTCAGGGCTGTTATGAGAATCAGGTTATTCATCATCAGTGAATCAGTTTACAAATAGGAGAGCTCTTTTAAAAGAATAAAATCTAACTCTGACTTAATAAAAAAAATTTTTTTTAAAATGAAACAGTAAAAAAAAAAAAATCTAACTCTGGTATAGCACAAACCACCCTATAAAAGGGTATCATAAACTGAAAGGAAATAGCCCATCCCAGAAGAAGAATCAAGAAAAGAAGTGTATACATGCTGTTTTTCATGCAATGACCTATGATTACTACAGCATCAAGGTTTTCAAGGTTAAGAAAGTTTGTTTTGTTTTGTTTCAATCTATCCTTCCTTAACATGTGCAAACTTGGTCACTTTGGGGATTTGTGAAACATCCTCAGCTATTTTTCAGATATTTGAGTCCAGCAAATTCACCATTGCTTTGGAAAACGTATTTCCCGTAATTTGGATTTGTAACGTTTAACTCACCAGCATGCTCTGAGCAATGGCTAATGCTTGCAGAGCTTCTCTACCTACGTAGGGGTTTTGGACGGTTCAGGCATTGCCTCACTTACTCCCCCCAAAGAGCCTGTGAAGTCAGTCTAATTATCATCTTGCTAAACAGATGAGAAAACTGAGACTTTGAGAAGTTAATCTGCCCACACTCACTCAAGTAGCCATTTGAGTTGCCACAACTCAACCCAAGCTTTCAAATCCCAAAACCTGTGTGTGCTCCCAACCAACATTCATTTTCTCTGAAATCCTTTCCACCCATCTGTCATGTATCAAGAAACGGGATGAAGAAAAAAAAAAAAAGAAATAAGGTTGGGTTGAACCTCTACAGGAACTAGAAAATAAAAGCTCACAATTTGCCATCTCTATGTTGTAAATTTCCAGCAGAGTTGGGCACATAGAATCTCACCACAAAACAGGTCTAGGAGGCCAGAGCCCCGGGGGCAAAGAACAGCTAATGAATTTCAAACTTCCAATGAAAAGCAAAAAAGTCATCTTACTCCCACCCAGGAGACCAGCAGACATCACAACTAATACCCATGCAATCCACAGCTTAAAAGCAAATCAGAAGACCAGGAAGTAACCAAAAGTTAAAGCAAAAAAAAAAGCATCCCCTTAGGTGATTGTAGACCAGAACACTTTCCCCTTACAAACCTTGAAGACATTTCCTTCTTAAGTAGAGAATCAAGTTCTTCTCTTTGAAAGAATCAAAGTGAACAGGGCACTTCCTCTCCATTATTAATCTATCAACTTTGGTGTCACATTGCATCACCATTAGGATACTAATTTCTCCATTCTATCAATTAAGGTATGTTCACAATAACTGTCCTATCTGATAAAAGATCCCCAGGACCATGGCCTATATACGCTTATCATTAGTTTCGTTTTTAAAAAAAGCAGAGTAGAAGATTAATGAGAACTATCAGATTACGCCTTTTAAAAAAAATCATGGGCTGAAAATGAAGCAAAACACCTTTAAAAAGTCAGTATTTGCAAGTCATTGGAGGAAATTTTATAGGATAATGAGAATGTAAAAAACACTGGAAGATCTAAAGATGCTTCTTATCTAGAAAACACCACATGAGGCTTAGGAAGTACCTATTCATACCAGAAACAAATTGATTATTGAGGTATTTTGTTTATAATCTTGGACCATTAACAGATGTAGATGCTTTTAAGTCAACAATGACACCTAATGCCTAAATACATTATATGTGAAACCCATCATGTTAGATAAAATTGAAATTGCTCTCAAATAATACAGAAAACAAAATGTCATCCCCTTTATCATTTACATATCAAACATACCACTAAAGTTTGAACACAAACTATCTGGGCCTGTGAAATACTGGTACACTGTAGTTCCTGCATAAAGACTACTGAAGGTGTCAAACGTTGGTCTAGGTTCTTCAACATCACAAAAACCAAATTCGGCTTGTCTTTTTTCCATACAAGATCTAGAACACAGTTTTTCACTGGTGTTATTTTAAATGTCAGTGGCAAGTACTTATTTTAAACGCTATTCAAGGTTTCTGAACCATGCATTTTGGTTGTGTGTATGTGTGTGTTTAAACAAAACTCTATATGAATGTTATTCTAGGAGCAGATACTCCGCTGAGGAAAGCACAAAAACAGATCTGTAAGGACTTGCCGTGGAATGTGCGTGGTTTGGCTAGGAAGCTCACAGTCAAGAACAAACTGCACCACAGAATGGCTGGAAAAGTTAATTAAGTCAATTTAACCAATAACTTTGCTGGTAACAAAACTTTTTTGTTCACTCGTTTGATTTTAATCATGAAATGGTGGATGGGAGAGAAAACGCATGAATTACATTCATTTGGTTCCTGAAACGAAACTCGTTTTTCTCTTTTCAGTTAGGAATGGACAAACTTCAGAGCTTTGTAAAGACAATAAAAGACTCACACCCCCACCCCACCCACCCAAACAGTGACCATCAGTAATACCTGTGATAGGCTCCAAGTGAGTCTACTACTCTGACTTTACTATTTGCGCATAGCCTCAGTGTAAGTATCCAACCATTTCCAAGATATCCATAGAGAAAAAGACGACAGGAAGAGAGACAAATGGACAAGGGACAGACAGACAGGACAGAGGCCATGGCGATGGCAGTCGGGAGCCAGCAGCCAGAACACACAGTGCCCCAACCTTGGAAAGCCTGCACCCCAAAAGCTCTAAACCCAAACAGGGCACAAAGCCCACGCGCTGGTCCCTGTGAGCAGGGCTGAGTGCAGAGGGAAAGGGGAGCCCTGCCAGGGGGCTCAGAACAAAGAGGGTCTGCAGTTCCAGCAGGCCACACCCCTCAGCACACTCCTGGGGCTGTATAGTCTCTAAACTAGTTAGAGGAAAATTGGCAAGGACTCTGTAAAAATGTCATTGTACTTATCGGTATTCACATAAGACAAAGATTTATTTTCTGTTCTTTTGCTTTTTCCCTTCTTGAAAAGTGTTTGCTTGTTTTCCTAGAATCCACTGTGGGGTTGCAATCCACCTTTAAAACCATTTCCATTTTTCTTGTACTTGATTGGATCTGTACATGTCCCCAAAGAAAAAGTCAACCAATTAGAATTACTAGAAACACTAAAAAGAAAAGTCAGAGTTTCCAGGACTTCGAAGACAGCTGTCACTCAGACATATGCCCAGCGAATTTGCCTAAGGAGTGTCTGCCCCCACACAGGACAGATTCGCACACCTTTAGGAGGGAACGTGAGCTTCACAGGCACAGGCTGATCAGGGCAGGAAGCAGTGTGGAATGAGGCTGAGGAAACAGACATGTGACTGATTCAAACTGTGAGACTAACTTTGTACTTTTGCTTGTTTTAATTTTTAAGTCTAACTTTTGCAAACCATGCCTGCTCCTTCCCTGACTAGTCCTTTCCTCTCATGGCTTCCTGGCTGCCATGGGCTGGCCAGGTTATTTCTATTCCCAGACACACTCAGTAGGTTCACGAAGGAAACCGAAAGTCAAACAGTGGCTTGTGACACACGCAGCAGCAGCAGCAGCAAACCTCTGAGAACGTGAGCAGGTCTGGGAGTGGCAGCAGCATCTTCCTAAGAATGAAGCACCTGGCCACCGTACCGAGCCTCACCAACGGACAGGTGCCCCTGTGGCCGCCACAGCCTCTGCTACCAACCTGCTCCGGTTCTCAGCTGGTCTCACACTCACACACACTCGCTCTTGCCTCACCTGTTCTCACACTCACTTGCACACTCGCACCCTCTCTTCCTCACCTGTTCTCACATGCATTCTCACACTCACCCTGTCCTCACACCTACACCCATACTGTGACACACCATGAGACACCGTGACACACACAAACTACAAAGACAGTCCAAGTTGATGTTTCCTGAGGAATCAGATGCAGAAAGTGTTTATTTCTATAAAATCACTATTAAATTTACCAAATAGCCCACACTACAAGCACTGATTTTATTTCTGAAACAATTTGCCTGATTTTTACAAATTCCAGAAAAGAGAAACCAGGGTAACAAGTTTTTAAGGAGAAATACGACTTCTTCAACCACAGTGGAAGAACATGGCAAATATTCTGGCTCATTAAAACATGCTCCAGTCCTGACTTTAAGTACCACCAACAAAGGGAGAAACACAGATATATTTTCACACGTATGTAAAGGAAATTCATTACTTTAACCCAGACATAAATATACCTCCCTAAGGATCAATTCCAAACTGGACTCATTAGCCAGTGGGTTTAGCAGCTAGCTCCTGCCTCCCCTGCACTCAGCAAGGAGCACTCAGGAACCAGGGGAACAGGGGCAGGTGAGCAGCACAGGCTCCCCTAGCAGACACAGGTGGGTCCAGAGTCCTGGCCAGCCTCTTCCAGGCATGTGCCCTTAGAGGGATGCAGTTAACTTACAAAGCAGATTCTGACTCTCAGATGTAAAAAACTGTAAATCAATCTAGCAAAATCACTCTTGGAATAAAGAAAATAACGCCAACAGGAAGGAAAATAGCAGGTTGGCTCATGCAAATCCATGAGCCCGGATAGGCTGTGAAGAAGAATGGGCTAGCTCAGTCTTCCTAAAGGACATGGAAAAGTGGAGTAAAATGCAAGGGGCGGCCAGGAATGGCCATGAACTCTACAAAAAGCAAAGGCATTATGGCCTACAATGGAAGAAAAGCAGAGATGGAAAGTGAAAGTTATCATTAACCTCCTCCGTCTGTTTTTACCAGTGGGGGCTCTGGAATTTATTTCCCATGTTCCATGCTTGAACTGAAATGTTTCTCAACACTTTGTTCAGAATTTTAAAATATGGCATATAGAAACAGTGGCTCTATGTTGTTGCTGAATATTACTAAGTAAATTAAATTTTTATAAGCCAAAAACAAAACCTGCATCTCAGATACTAATGTTACTTTGAGGTTCGACCATGAACATAAAAAGGGGGGAGGAGGCAGTGATGAAGGGAGATCCTGGTCACTAATTTTTTTTTTTGAGTTAAAATTATTTAATTTTTATTAAATATCTTATGATGAACTTTGGTCTTTCATTCTAATCATGTGTCACTAATTTTGATGAGACAACATTGCAGCTTCTGTAATAAGTAATTATTCCAGCTAGTATAGACTTTTCATATGAAACATAAAGCATTTTGAACTCTTGCCAGACTAATCAAGATGATTTCCAAAATGCCAAAACAGGAACTTCCTATAATAAATAACCTATCTCATTTACATCTCAAATTAGAAAATTTGGAAGTCAGCGTGTAGACTGGGTGCCAAAGCAGAAATTACTAGAGCCTGTCTGGTCCGTGCCATCCCCCACCCTCCCCCACCCTCTGGCTCCTTTGCTTTCTTTAGTCTCCTAGAACAAACAGTGGTCCAGGTGCAAATGCTCAACTCACAAGGAATGCAGAGAACATAAAAATGACTGTAGGCTTGGCCGCTGGTAATCCCTATGGCTACTCACCATTAGAAGTGGTGCTGGAGGCAACAGCTTTCTCGCTGACATCTGTCCGAGTCGAACATTTCACTATGGAATTCTCAACTTTTTTCTTCTCAGTGGTTGTGGAGCTGTGGGACTGGGCCTCCATGGCGTCTTCTCATTACTTCAGCTCTTTTCTACCAGGAATGCCTAAAGAAAACATCAGTGCCATCAACTTCAAAGAACAGGGGACAAAGAAAATCTCACTCAAAAGTCCATCCCACCTGTCACCTGAGAAAAGCCTCCAGCTTTAGTAAATTCGAAACCTGGAGGACACTTCTGCACAAGTTTTCTGGAAAAAAGGTCTCAAAGTTGAATAAGCCAGTTGAATTCTATCTACAAAGGCCAAAAGAGAATAGAGGGGAATGTCCGTAATAACCTGGGACTTTTCCCAAATTCCTACTAGGTATTTGTTATCAAAATGGTCCAAATATCTTAATTTTCAACTGGGGCTATACCGTGAAACTCAAGGGCCATACTGCTGGTAAGCCACATCCACATTTCCTTTTAGTGGTCAGTTTTATAGGATGGGGCATTTGGACAACTTTCAAAGAAGGAGAAAGTTTTTAATTATTAATTAGGTGTTTCAAGAGCAGCTGAGAATATCTACTATCCAAGGCCTACTCAAAGTTCTGAATCATAAGATAATTCAAGCCAAGCAGCCAGTTAAGTTCTGTCTCTTTCACTAAGATATCTGAATTACCATATGCCTCTTAATCCTAATTCATTCAGATAATCCATATCCTTTAAGCTTTGTCAAGACATAAGAATATTCCAATTCTTTTGATTTACATTATTTGGACAAAAGTAATAGAACATGTTCTCCATCCCATAAGAAGTCAAAAGATCTCCAATAACAAACATTGGGCTCACTTAGAAAATATCAAATCCCAATATGCTGGGAGGCCAAGGCAAGAGGATCGTTTCAGACTCATAGAAAAATTATCTGAACACCATGAGTTGAGCCTGTAGTCCCAGCAACTTGGGAGGCTGAAGCAGGAGGATCACTTGAGCCCAAGAGCTGAGACTGCTGTGAGCTATGACGACGCCCCTGCCTGAAAGCCCAGGAAACAGAGCAAGATCTTGTCTCAAAAAAAAAAAAAAAAAAAAAAAAATTAAAACTCAGCTCAAAGCAAGTTCAGTACTTCTCTCTCTCACTAGCTTCATTCATGTGATAATTGCCCTAACCCATCATTCATCAATTCTCACTCTATTTGGTTCCTGTTCTTTTTTGCAATCATGCTCTACACCTACAAAGAATGCAACAGAAGATTAAATGTACCCTCTCCAGTGTGTTTTCTTGGAGCTATCTAGATCACAACACTCTTGGTGGGCATTTCTTAGGTCTAGTCAGCTGCTTATTTTTCTACATTTAGCAAATACTGCTGTGTTCAATCAAAACTGTGATTAATGAAATGAAATGAGCAACTGCTTAACTGACTAAAAAAGTTAAAATACCAGATGAAGTATGTTTACTCATCTTTAACTCATATTTGCAAGGGAACTGCAAACTTACTGTATAATAACTTCCCCTGGATCTGGAATGCAAGTAACTAGAATGCTTAAGAACCAGAGGCTGCCGGGCACTTGAAGCACCAGCTCTTCCACTAACTTGCATTTCTTTTCCCAGATTAACCCGTGTCATTCATGGTAAAACACACAAGTTATTTAAGAACAGCTTTTGTAGAATAAAGAAGAAAAAGGGGGCACTAAGTTAAATTTACATATCAATTGTAAGATCCACTCCAAATTCAGAAACACCCCTCAAAGGGCGAGAAGGGGCCGAGATGTCCCAAAGCTGCTCCTGCTAACAAGTCCCAAGGGCAGAGCTGCCTGGCTAGCGCCCCCTGGAGCCAGCCTTGGACAACCTGTCACTGAGCCCCAGTTGTCTGTCTCATCTGTCAAATGACAGTCTCTGACAGTGAAATTTAATTTCTCAACTTTTCTCTTTGGGGGTGGAGGAGGGACAGGACCTTTAGGAACATTCTAATCATTAAAGACCCTCTCCCCAAAAAGTACCCTTGAACACAAAAGTGCACATTTAATTTCCAAAGAATCACAGATTTTCCAAGCTTTTCCAAGAATCTGGATCAAGAAGCCTTCAAGGAAAAATGGTCAATAGTTTCTTCTAGCTTTAACAATCTCAGAATAATTTTTTTTTAATTTTCCCTGAAAATGATTTACATAGCATCTTTAAAGTATGCTTGCAAGAACAAACTGTTCCTCAACGCAGGGGTGTAAGAACCATTTGCATGAGGGCTGCAATAATGCTTGGTAAATGTCCAGATTCCTAGGCCTAATCCCAGATGCAATGCATTTGCCTTAGACGGTGGCACCTAGGAATCTTCATTTTAACCACCACTACTAACTGTCAGGGGCATAAGAACCATTAGCATGAGGGCTGCAATAGTGCTTGGTAAACGTCCAGATTCTTAGGTCTAATCCCAGATGCAATGATTAGACGGTGGCACCTAGGTATCTTCATTTTAACCAGCACTACTAATTGTCAGGCTCACTAAGCTTTCAAACATTGTTCTCCAGGTTTACCTTTGCTCATTGCTCTATACCCTGTGCAGTGGGCACTCACTGAAGTCTTTGCTAAGCAGGTGAACTAATGAATAGGAACTGCACCCCAGAGTACTGAATTCCTTCTCCTTCACCTGGAAAAGTCTGTGCTGCCCTCCATCACCTAGTACACCTCAGCACAAGTATACCTAAGAATGTTTACTAAGTAAATAAATTATCACCCAGATGAACTTGTGACTTAACACGATCCTGCAGTATCTTAAATTTCAATCACCATTGGTTTGGCTACACACATATTCTGTTACAGTCAATATTTCTTTGAAAATGGGCAAATTATATAAAAACTAAAAACCTTTACAAATATTTATTTAATCAAAATACTATTCTTCACCATTTGAGATAAAACAGGCCTTTACTATATACTATAATTGTTTCTTTCAAAACATACATACAGTGTTACTGGTGGAATCTGGGTAAAGAATTTACCAGGTTAAAGCTGCATGTTAAAACCTGCAAATGGACCAGCAAACCCCATTAAGAGATGAGACTGCTAGAAAGAACTAAGTCTCTTTCTTAGTAAAGGGAGCTAATTAATAGGAGTTAAGAGACAAGTCCCCCAAATTCCTTGACAAACTTGGTTTTTGTGGAGTTGTTGATTTTTCCCCCCAAGGCAAAGGACTTCATTTTAACAAAGTAATAAAACCTTACCAATACTCATCACTGTAGAAGAGGTAAAGCTCCAGGCACTGACTGAAATCACACTAATTAATGGTTCTAGAGAATACTAATTCCTACCCCTCATCTGAAACGGGTTTTTAAAAAATAGGCCCTTGGTCACTCAAGAATCAACCCTCTTCTTCTATTTTGACAACTTATTTTTGGATCTCATTAGTTAGTAACTAATTATTTAAAAGTGTGGTTTATGCTTGGAACGAGGCTATAAAGATGGCAACTTGCCAAAGCAGACATCTGCTTCCTGTACACTCCTATAAATTATATCAGCTTATTTTACAACTTTGTCCCTGTCAGTCATAAAAGAGAAAGTTTTAACATTCTAGACACCCACACCTCATCAAACTGTGCATGCGGAGTCAGTGAGCAGAAAGGGTGGCTGCTGCTAGCTGTGGCGGTGGGTTTTTCATAGAATGGTAACAGGAGTTTGGAAGCAGAGTTCTGGGTCCATCCATTAAAGCATCAGGTACAGAAGTGATCAGCAGGAATTCCTGATGGTACCTTGAAACATAACTAGACCAGTGGCTCCACAGCACTACTTTTAAAACCTAAAGTTTCCGCTGGATGCCTGTGGCTCAATCGGCTAAGGTGCCAGCCACATACACCTAAGGTGGTGGGTTCGAATCCCCAGCCGGGGCCGCCAAACAACAATGATGGCTGCAACCAAAAAATGGCCGGGCGTTGTGGCAGGCGCCTGTGGTCCCAGCTACTTGGGAGATGGAGGCAGGAGACTCACTTCAGCTCAGGAGTTGGAGGTTGCTGTGAGCTGTGATGCCATGGCACTCTACCCAGGGGGATAGCTTAAGGCTCCATCTCAAAAAAAAAAAAAAAAAAACCTAAAGTTTCTTAAAGGATAAAGTCTAATTCAAATAAACTTTAAATTAGAACTTAAGTATTGACAAAAAAATTTAAGTTCTGCTTCACTTCAAAGACTTTTCTCTGAGGAAAACATGCCACTGCTTTTTAGATGTGAATGAAATGAGACTTTCCCCCATACACTTTTCTTTGCTCACAACCTCACACTGTTCTCCTTCAATCCCTTTCACCCCTGAAGCATCACACGCAGGATTTGCTGGCATGCCCCTTGACTTTTTTTGCAGTTTTTGGCCAGGGCTGGGTTTGAACCTGCCACCTCTGGCATATGGGGCTGGCGCCCTACTCCTTTGAGCCCCAAGCGCCGCCCGCCCCTTGACTTTTCATACTTGGGGGTGGGGGGGAAGGGTTTGTAGCTGATGCTTGACTCCCAGCAGTGTGAGGCAGCGGTGGGGCTGCAACCAAGGAAAACTGTTCTCACAGCATATGCCTCCTAGAGCTCCAAGTTTCATAGGTAAAAGGAGGGATAAACATTCCTTCCTGAAAGCAAACAGTCAAGGGGTTTTCCCCATTGAACTATCCCAGAACCTTCTGTAATTTCCCTGAGGCCTAAACCCAGGGCACAACTAATCCCAGACCCCATTTTAAACCTAATCCCTCTACTACTAGCAACCTGCCTGCAGGTGGATCTTTTCTTACTAAATTATAAATCTGAACCTGCATCACCCGCCTACAAAACATGGCATTTAAAGCTTCCTGCACCACGGACCTGGAGATGCGGCGTTCAAACCCGAAAGCAACACGGACATTGCAGACTTCTCGTGGGGACCTACGTAAGAAACAGCGCTGGCACACAAAAAGCCTGGAGCCTTCCCCTTTACAGCCACCACTTAGGGCTGCAATGGGAGGTGGGGGGATAATCCAAAACAGAAACTTTCACTGTTACAATGGCAAGTCCCCATTGATTATGCTAATTGTGTTGATCAGGTTGGGCAATGATGGGCCACTTTTGTTGGAGAGCACTCTCTGCGCTTCCTTCTAAGGATGACTTCAGGTTCTGGTTCCCTCAGCCGGTGGCAACGGATGGTTTTCACCACTTTCCCCCACCCTGCGCCGGAGCCCAGCGCCCCGCTCGAGGTCCCCTCGGTGGCGGTGGGGGTGGCGGCGGCGCGGTGGGTTCATTAGCGAGCGCCCGGCCCGCGCAGCGCCGTCTGCAGCGCGGTGTCGCCGCATCCATCATCATTACATCAGCGCGGGGAAGTCCACGCTGCCAGCTCCCGGCCCGGCGCGCCCCAATCAGTGCGCCAGCAAACCGAGCATGCAGATTTCTCCAAAAAGGCTCTGAGTATCTGGAGACAGGGGGGTGCTCCCAGGCCCCGCTTTGATCCGCATTCCAGAAGTGGCCCTTAGGGAGACAATACACCTCAGAAGTCAGGCCACGGGAACGGAGAGACACCGTGGGCGGCGGCCGGCCGAGGGGGTTGGTCTACAGCACCCACAGAGCCCCGCATGTCCCCCCTTGAGCGCAGAGCAGTGGCCCGTCATCTATCCTATCAAGCCGGTCATCCTGCCTCTCAGAAACATTCACCGGCATCTGCAAACTCTCCCACTTGGGTCAGCAAAATTTCCAACAGACACTCGCAGGGGATGGCCCTGGATGCATCCACAACCAAAATTCAGAGACGTGCAGCCTTCCAGGTATTTTAGGGTGCAATACCCAGTGTGTCGCACTACAATAAAACATTGGGGAACACTTGAAAAGTCTTCAGGAAACCAAGGGGTGTGTGCTTCACTCACAATGCATCTAACTCACTGGCTACTAATCCGGCCCCCAAATGTGTTTTTCTTCATTAGGTGCTATAAATAGTTCCAGGTGCTGGGAATGATTAAGGCACAGACACATTGCCTCACTTTCTCTCAGAAAGGCCCTTAGTGGCGTTACCAAAGTTCAACCTTTACCATCAGAGGCTTTGTGTAGTAGAGAGCATGGAAAAATCACAATTCCGGGTACATGTACAAAACTCAGCCTTTCCCCTTGCAGGTCCTGCAGTGAAACCTCCCACCTCCATGCAAGCAGGATTCCTTTGTCCTTCAAACTTTTAAATGTTTAAAAAGAAAACACCCAGGCTATAGCCACTGTTTAAGATGGTGTTTGAACTCAGTGAAATGACTTTCTAATTTAGGGTGAAATGAAGCAGCAGTTATAACCTGATTGTACATCCTTTCTGAACAGAACACTTTATTTCCCTAATCCAGCTTGGTTTAAGTTGCCTGAACTTGGGCAGTAATAACCCAGACATTTCTCTTCTTAATGCATTTAAAGATTTGAAATAACTAAGTTAAAAGCCTGATTAATGATAACCCCATCAGTTTCTGATAGGCTAAAACAGCTACTACCAATGAGAGATCAGAAACAAGGAGACATTCTGGTGGGCAAGGCAGGGCCATGATTAGGCCTTAAGTGGGAAGTTAGTCTGTGCTGCTTAGGGAACTACAGCTAAGGGAAGAAGGCTTTCTTTCATAGAAATTACATTTATTTACATGTCTACACACAGGATACTAAAAATAAAAATGTATACACATCTTAAGGAAGGAAAAACTTATTTGAATTGTAATACTCAATATAAACACGTAACAAAAGAAGTCCCATCCGAGCACCTGTAATTGCAGAAGTCAAATGTGATTTGAGTGTTACAATTTTGATAGTTTTTCCCTTTTTTAAAACATGTATACATTTTTTTTTGTACCCTCTGTATATGCTTTGATAAGCTCAATGATCTCCTTGGTGGGCTAACGTTTTATATACCCAGAAGAAACCACCCTGTATAAGGATTTCTGAGGCAGCCTTCCTTACAGCACTGAAGAGTGACATTTCCCTTGTACTTTTATAACTAGCAGATCAGCTGCCACTTCCAGATGCTACTCTTGGAGAAACTGTTTGGGCAAAATTCCTATTCAAGATTTATCTTACTGTAGCTATTAAATAACTAATTTCTGAAAAAAAATCCTTTAGAAAGAAAAATTTTTTTTACGAAATTCAAGAAGCACAAAGTAATGCTGATTTTAAGTTTTTGATCAATTCTGGAAGTGAAAAATAATCTGAGTTTCAATGAGCGAATTGTAGGAAGATTCAAAACATTTTGGTGGATTTTATGTAATCCTGCACTGTAGAAAAACTTTTATAGGTTTGTAATGTGGCTGACACTTGTGTTCAAAATATCTTTCTAAACCTAAAATCAATTAGATATGCATAACCTCTGTGACACACTGACAGTTCCCAAGATTTCTAAGGCTTCCTCTCCCTTCCCTATTGTATTGCCTTCCTTTTTCTGAGAAAAAAAGAAGCCAAATTTCATAAGATCTGAATGAAATCTTCATAAATTTTTAACTACAGTATTTTGTGTATAATTATTTTACCTTTATCTATGACAATTGTTTCATAATCAGGAAAGCCTAAAGTCTTACCTTCAAATAAGAAAGCTACTATCTGCCAGTGTCAGCACTGAGGCCCCCTGAAATGTGCCACCCATTGTTTTCAATCTTTCCTTCCTACATTTCGGATGCTCCTAACCTCAGGTAAGCAGTATTCATGACAGACATCCCAAATCGGAATCACTCTAAGGGGAAAGAATTACCTGGCTATGGGATTAAGTGAATTTGGTTTTAGTAAATTCATCTAAACTTTTAAGAAATCCATATATCTAACTTCAACCACTGAAAAGCATCTTTGACATGAAAGTAATCATTGCTGTTACAGTTAAAATCACAAATGACATTTTTGTGTGCCAGTTTCATTTTTCTGCCACATGTATTTAAAAGATTATCAGCTACTCTTTCTCTACAGCCAAAAGTACTTTATGGGAAACATTTGAAGGTCTCTATTTAAAACCTGTTACCATTTCTGAGTTCTGCACAACTTTAAAATATGAGTCCCATGTGCCTTGGTCAGGCCCTGCAGGAAGCAGCCAGCATAACAGGTGCCATTGAAGAATGAGCAAGAAGGCAGAACACACAGCACCCCCACTTTGTGTGGGTTCGCTGGATACAAACAATCCTTCTCAGACAGAAGAGGAGGTCTCTGAGTCAGTTATCAGTCTGTAAGATCAGCTAAGCTCATGAAAATTGTATTCCTCTTAAATCCACATACATCACAAAAACATCACGACTGATCAAATGTGTCTCTTGTCTCACTCCACTAAGGCTTGTAAGAATTAAAAGTTTTTACACTTCTGTGGAAGAAAAACATTTAATTATTCTCATGGAACTTGTATGATTTTGGGTTCCTAGAATCCTGTGTCTTTACAGTGATGCTTAAGGGGGTCCAGTACATGTTCTATGAATAGTAGTTTTAAACCATCACAAATAGTAGATCAATAACCTGTTGCATTTAAAATTATCTATAGATAGTTCAGAAGTATTTAACATACGTAATTTCTTTTAAAGTAATATTCATCATAATTTATCCGCCTACATTTTAAACTTTTGATTCTTGAATCAACTGTAATTTTAAAAGCAACTTTTTCAAAATATAAAGATTTTTAATGAAGGCTTCTTCAGCAAAAATGACCCATGGTCCCCCTATTCTATAAACTTTGCTAATTCACAGAAAGAATCCTTCAGCTGTCTTATTTTCTACCGCTTACATGTACAAAACTGCCAAGCCAACCTACACCAAACTACATACCCTCCCAATGCAACTCTTTGGTATGGAATTTCATTTCAGCATGCACAGTTCAAACAGCAGACATTGTCCTGGAGTGGCATGGCCTGATCCCCATGTCTGGCTACTGAATTCCAGGTCTGCATACATCTTAGTCATTAAGGCTTCATTCTTAAGCTGCTGGATGAGGTTTCTCTACACACTGATAACTTTCTCCAGACTGCATTATACTTTTTAAAAAATATCACAAAATGAAATCAATAATGGGGTTTAACAGCCTCATTCCTTCACTCCTGCAATTTGAAACTTATCTTTCATCTAAATGGTGAGTTTTCAGTCTCTTTTTGTAAAAATCAATAGTTTGTAATGTAAAGCACTCTGGAGTCTTGTTAGGCATTTTATGCAATCTTCAAAAAAAGTCATAGTAGTGAAAGCTACAAATTTCTGCCTGAAAATAAGCAAATATAATGTCACACTGCACTTGGAAGTTATTCCAAAAGAGATTTAAATAAATTACACTTATCTGCCATTATTTAATTAACACTGTGGCATAAAAATTACACAAACACACAATCAAAGGCTTGTGGTCAAAAGGTAGTCCAGTGCCATCTCCCCACTCACCACTTCCTCCCTGCCAAAAAAAAAAAAAGTAAAGTAAAGCCCCCCTAGCTGTTTCAGGCCAGCAATCAATCCAATTTACTTCAGGTGCAATTTATATGTACAGTGCATGCCACAACAAAACCACAGTAAGATGCCAACACGGCCCTTAGGAAAGTTTTCCCCTAAATCTCTGGAAAGGAGCTTTAAAAGAAAGCAAGGATTACAGTCAGCTAGAAGGTAGGGAGGGGACTTACCTCAAACCCAGCCAAGCGGAAATCAGAGCAGTAATTCTACAAGTCGACAGAGTACACTTTCAAAGCTATAATGGTGTGAAGAAGTACCGGGCAGCCTGGCCTGAAGGCAGCACTAATACACTGATGACTAATGGCTGGGCCCAGGCAGACAATGAATTTGGGGCTTGAAAACTAACAGAAACCATGCAGTACTTTGACAAATGGGCTTTCACAATTTCATTCATTGAATAACCTTTAAGCACAAAATTGGCTCGGGTTCTCTTGGGAATTATATGACATGTTGTTGGACAGTGATGTAAGTATTTTCTTTTTTAATTATGACTCTTATGCAAAATGCAAAAACACAGTATATGAGGACCCGAGTGCAGGTACCACGGATGCAGATGTGGGGCTCAACACAATATTGCCTTTCAGGAGGGGGCTGAAATGGTCCAAAGCCACCTTATTAACTATGTAATGGCTTTTTCATTCAGCTTCTTCAGAAGACCATAGATTTTCTGAGACATTTTGTCGGGCTGAAATATACACACACAGAACAAAA
The DNA here is from genome assembly GCA_963574575.1 of Galagoides demidoff. Taxonomy (NCBI): domain Eukaryota; kingdom Metazoa; phylum Chordata; class Mammalia; order Primates; family Galagidae; genus Galagoides; species Galagoides demidoff. Next base: position 47,221 of record CAUYQV010121693.1, read on the forward strand.
AACACTTTCACATTTAAAAAAAAAACCCAAACACTCACAGAGGTAATGAGTAGCTAAGAAATTTTGCAGTAAAATATAGTACATTTAGAATCACAAGTGGAAAAAGTCTCATTTTCAGAGGTCAGGCACAAGAAAGGGGCCATAAAACAATTGAGACACCATGTGAAGTTTGCAATCAAATGCACTTACACACACATTTAACAGTCCAATTTCTTTCAAACAGCTCTCCTCCTTCTTCTCCAAGTAACTAGCCTTTCGATTTAAAAATAATAATGTTGGCAATTTTTAAAAAGTGAATGAAATATCTAAAGTGTCTCTAAATTAACAAGTACCACTTACTCCAGACAGCATTGCCTTTAGCAGCTCCTAAAAACTTAAGAAAAGGATCTTAAAACAGGAAGCTTAGTGAGCTCATAAAACTGTTGTTGGAGCCAGGAACACATAGCATATTTAATCTGCAAACTGTGAGAGTCTACAGTGATTTCAGCAAGATCTGAGGCATGCCCTCAAGGTTTGCTGGGATCTGGGATTAGGGGGTTGATAAGAACCTCTACTGCCCATGGACATGTTTTTCTTCTGCAGTTAAACACAAATGCATAGAGACGTTTGACTGCTGCTTGGCGTTACTGCTCAAGTTATATAAAAGCTTTGCAGCTCCTTTTGCTGTCAATATATCAAAGTTTAAAAAAAATCATCAAAGTGTGAAATTTCATTTAAAGTCTTCGCCAGTCTACAGCTCTATTTCACAGGCCCATCAAATAAAAGCAAAGATGAAAAATACACTGAAAGTACTTGAAAAAGTTTGCAGCAGTACCCCTGCCCTGTTGTTGTTTATTCTGTCTCCCTTTATTTGCTTTGAAACTAGAAACAGATCAATTTTCATCTAGAAAAATGACAACATGAACTGAAGGCCAGCATCTTCTACTAGGCTTTAATGAAAAGACAACCTGAAGTCATTATTACAGAGGAATCTTGTGTTTAACAAATATACATGTATTTATATGTGTGTTTCCTCTCTAGGCTTTTCAGTCTTTTAATTGTCTCTCATGATGTAAGTTGGCAGAAAATTTCTTGAATCTTCCAAAACAAATCAAACCAACCTGAGAATGTGAATGCCAGCAAAACTAAAACCTCCTTCAAAGAATTCTCCAGCTGAGGATTTACAACAATTGCATACAGAAGAAAAGTCTGACTTTTAAGATAATCTACTATAGTCTAAAAGTATTAACATTCCATTACTAAGGTTTTCTTGAGGATTTCATGACTCACTGATTCACTTTTTCTTCAAGACTGGTTTTTCTCAGTAGGTTACCGTCTCCATATAAGTGAGTGAGTGCATGCACTAAGAATCATTAAATTGTTTCCTTTCCTAAGATCCCAAACTCTGTCCTCAAAAACAAAAGGGGTTGGGGGGACACGGAGTAAGCAGGATACCTTACAGAGAAGGAAGGATCTCTAAATAGCTAAGCACAGAGGAAGTCTAAAAACCTGCATAGCATGCAGGTAATTAAGGAAACTTCCCTAACCAAGAAACAAAAGAAAGTCCAACTTTTAGGCTTAGGCATCAAGTTGATAAATTAACGATTCTTTCATTATTTAAGTAATGAAATAACTCAACAGAGCCATTTTTCATCAGTACTGAATTTTCTCATTTCTGTCTGTGGTCATCCACAAATGCCATGTACAATACAAATGTGTTTATGTCAGGGCTCAGTCAAGGAATACAAGTGTGTTAAAGGCACCAGGAATTGGTAGATATCTGAGATAGACCTACTAGTCCATTAACAATAATACAATCTACATCTTTTAAAGTGTTTCTGCGTGTGTGAAATTTCACTAGACATCTCTCACATTGGATTCATTCATGCATCTTAAACCAAAGCTTCCCTAGGCTGACTTTAAGAATTACATACCCTGAAAGGATCTCCCCTTAGGCGGGGAGTTTCTAATTAAATAGCTTTTAGTATAAAATAAACTCTCTACTCTGCATAAGCATGCTATTGCAACTAATTTAAATGTTATTTCATGTTTGTTTTAGGTTTGAATATAGTCTTTACTGGCCAAAGTGTTTGTGTACCAGGTTGTTAAGACCAATATTTCCTAGCATAAACAAATTCTTTAGATACTTCACAGAGTTTACATTGTTAAAAGCAATCACCACTGCTTTAATATATCCCCTTGACTGAAATACTACTCTGCTTTAAAAAAAATGGAGAGATTTTAAGGGGTTTCCACTATTTTAAAACATAGCACTTTCCTCCTTCAAAATAATCTTGACACATGTAATTAGGAAACTGTCAGACTATTATAAATTTTTAATTTAAAACCTAAATGAAATAATTACTGGAATCAATCAATAAGGCACCTATTCAAATCACTGAGCAATTACATAAATACTCAAAATTAATACTTTAGGCCAATTCCTGAAGATTCCGGTCTATAATATGCTAAGACATCAAACAACACAAAAAGTGTAACATGGGGAGGATGAATACTTTCTGCCTTAAACAGACTGAAAGGAGCTCATTTGGGGTGGCCTCAGCTCAGGCGCCCCACCAGCTATGCCCAACACGCTCAAGCTGGAACGCTTTTATTTTCAAAGTTAATTTACATCCACCAGACACATATTTTAGGAATCTAAAAAAATGGCCTCATACAAATTCTGTACAAAATCACATTTAGGAGAGAAAGGCCTAATTACTTGAATTTTCAGCGAAGTGTATATACTGTGCTTTAGAAAGACTAATTAAATGGGGAGGTGAGAGAAGAGAGGAAAAGGAGAGCAGAAGGTGTTTTTTAGAACTAATAATACCAGTCCGGCTAATGGCACTGCCATGTATTTGCACAGCGGCCGGCCCTCCATACCTCTGACTAAAGGACTCTTTTACTTGGAGACGCGGACAGTCCATCATTTCAAACTGAAGTGGCAGCTGGAAAATGTGGAACAGCTGGCAAAGAGCTGGGAGAAAATGTTTTACATAAATATATGTACATATAAACTGGCAGAGGGCCATAAGCACAGCACCCAAGACCAGAGTCTCCTTGGCAGTCTACACCCGGGAGATGAGAAGTTGGGGCCGGATCGTCTAGCGAAGGAAACCTCCTTAATCCTCTTTCTACACGGGGTCGGCCAGGGAAGCCAGGGGTCCAGGGGGACAGCATCTTACTGAAGGAGGTGCAATCCAGAGCACAAAGTTCAAGAAAGGGTAAAAGGCCGAGAGTGGAATGGAGCGTCCGCTTCTGGCAACCTGCTTAGGAGCCGCTTCACAAACTTTGGGGTCAATATTTACACCCTCTCCACCTCCTCCCGCTGCTACTCAAGAAAGTAACAGTCCCCTGCAGAGTGAAAGTCAGCCCTGGGTAAATGCGGCCTCTTAAATGATCATTGCAAGGGCCACGATTACTTTTGTGTGACTCTGTGTGCGCTGCCCCTGGAAAGGAAAAGAAATAAAAGAGAATCCCAAATCATACACAGATGGTACAACTTTCACTTTTCCTCCATGACGACGGAGGCGCGCCTCTCTTCATCACCCCCCTTCCCCTCCCAAGTGAAGCCCTGGCTGGAGAAAGCCCCCGAAGCGGCGGCCCCCGCAGCGGCTGTCCCCGCGCGCCCGCCTCCTTCCGCCCACCCGGAGGGCCGTGCGCCGGACGCCGCCGGAGCAGAGCGCAACAGCGCAGAGGAAGGAGCCGGGAGCTTAGGGGTCTAACGTGGTTCCTTTCAACCCTTCGGGTGGGGGGTAGTAGCGAGGGGCGCCTACGCCGCAGCCGCAAACTTCGTCTCCCCTCCGCGACGTGAAATTCTCTAATCCGTCTCCAGACTGCCGATGGGTCAGACACTTGGAAAGGGACATTCAAGAAGAAGAGAGCGAATGAAAGCCATTCTCCGACGCCTAACGGATAGCTCTCTAAATCTGGGCGCCTATTGACAGCCATATTCATTCCATCCTGTTCCCCGCTTGGGGACCACCTCTGGACCTGCAGGCGCGGCCGCGGCCGAAGGAGCTGGCTGCTGGGCCCGCGAAACAAAGAACTTCGGGCGGGACGTACCTGCGGCAGCGGCGGCTGTCAAGTCCCCGAACTTCCCATAGACCCGCGCACCGGGCGCGGGCGGGCGGCTCCGGGCTCCGCGCGGCCGCGGAGAGCTGGGGCTACCGCGAGCTGCCGGGCTGGGCGCCGGGTGCGCCCGCCGGGGGCATGATGCGGCGCGGGCGGCCGCGGGGCGCGCGGGGAGGGCGGGAGAGCGGCGCAGGCGAGTGGGAGCGGCGACTGTGAGCGAGTGCGAGTGTGCGAGCGCGCCGGTGGCGCTGCCCCTGCCCGCTCCCTCCCGCTCGTGCAGCTCCGGCATCAGTTTCAGGGATCGTGTAATACGATCCCTTCTGACTCACAGGCCCTGAGTGACAGTTCTGATTTGGTTCTACCGCGGGAGGGAGGAGAAAGAGAAAGAAAGAAACCCCCCACTGTATGCCTCTCTTGCCATCCACATCCAATCGACTTTCTGGAAGAAAGTCCCGTCTCGGACTGGAACTCCGCGTTGGGAAGAGGAGCCCCCCGCCCAACCCCGGGCTGCCTGCGCTACTCACGGGGTGGAAAAAGTTGTCCCTCGGCTCTGCGCTTCCCTTCCCTCCCGCGCACTCCCTCCTTCCCTCCTCTCCTCCTCTTCCTCCACCTCCCCGCGCTCCTCCTCCCCCAAGTTTTAACAGATGTTGCCGGACTCTCCCCTCTCCCTCGCACTCCCTCTTCCTCCGCCCCCGCCCCGTCCCTTTTCTTTCTGCCACTCTGCGGCTGGGAGGGGACGCGCTGAGCAGCAAGACGCCTGCCGCCGCAGGGGGCGAAGTTGGGAAAACTTGGAGAGCTGCTCGCCTTACTTTTGCTTTCTCGCTCCTTCCAGGCCGGGCTAGGGGCCCGCACTTTCCCCGCCCGCCTGGTCCCCGAGCCCAAAGAGAGCCCCAGCTGCTCAGCGGGCGGCGGCGGCGAGGAGGAGGTGCGTCGCCGGCCGGGGTCCGGGACTTGGGGGCTGGGGGGAGCACCGTAGCAGCGAGCCACGCGCGCGCTCCCTCCCCGCCCTCCGCCTCCTCCGCCCCTCCTCGGTCTTCACACAGACACATTCATGCCTGCTCCTCCTCTTCCCCCTCCTTGACCCTGCGCCTGCTCTGCGCGCCGAGGCCCCTCCCACCTGGCCTGGGGAAGGGGGCCCGGGTGTGATGTCACCGGCGCCCTCCTGGTCCTAGCTGGCTGCAGAGCAGGGACGCCCCCCAACCGCGCACCAGGGCGCCTGGGCTGCGTGCTGCGTGCGCCCATCTTCTCCCACCCAGTCTCTGCTCTTTCCTTCTCTCGTTCTTGGGTTGGATTCCCGTTTGTTCTTTTAAGATGACCACCACCACCCCTTGCCCGCCCTTCTAATTTTACCTTTCCCCAGGCCAATTCCGAAACTTCCTCTCTCGCGGGATGATGCTTTTGGAAGTTCATGATTTTCTTGTCTCTCATATGCTCTTGGGGCCAACCAAGTCTGGGAAGTGGGAACTCCCACCACACAGCCTGCTGTCCCTAAGGGCCACTTTATAAAGGACACAAAAACAAAGACCCAGGGCTTGGAGCCTGGACTCTAACGTGGTGCTTTTCCTTGAACTACACAGTGTGTGAGTCCCTGACTTATTTGCAGAGCCCAGTACTAGTAAAAATTATTTTCCCTCCTTCCTCAACCAGCCAGTCCACATTCATCTGCTTCCTTTCAATGTGCATAACCTGGACCCGTAACTTAAAAGAGGAGTTATCAGAGAATAGAAAAGGAAGAAAAAGAAAGAAAAGAAATGCCTGTAACATTCCAGAATCCCTTTTCTCAATAAGCCAAAGAGTCTACACACCCAGCGAGCACCAGAGCTCACCGAGTGCTTCTGTGGAGTCGCTGCGTGTCTTGACTGAAGGAAGAGAGTGGGTGGATAAATGATTAGCTATTATGATTTGAAGAGCATTTTGAGATTCACGTGTTTAACTGGGTGATTTTTTAAGGGAACTGACTGGTGTATTCACTATTTGTTTCCTGGGACTTGTTGCTTATCACAAAGAGATGACAAGTGCAGAGACTGGAGTGGCAAGGCCAAGTAGGGTTATGTCCCTGTTAGCCATTTGTTTAAAGATTTCTTCCTTACTACTATTGAAAAGAAAAAAGCAAAACACCACTTACTCATCACAGAGAACAGGAGTCTTAAGACAGGAGGGCACCCTCACTCACCCCTCTCTTACTGGCTTCAGGCCTGGGAGGATTCTGAGTACGTCTGTGGGGTGGTATTGGAAATAGCAGGCTGCACACCTCCCTGGGAGGGTGTGGGTTTCCAATGAGATAATCTATGGAGTCTAAGTATAGAGGGATATGAGTGTGTAAGAATTATTTTCCTTGGCAATTGTGGAGAATTCAAGCTACTCTTTTTCTTATGTACTTCTCCAGCATCAGTCATAATTTTTTTGTATTCAAATACCGCTTCTGCTTCAATCACATGAATGCAAATAATACATCCTGATAGTCTACTCTGTTTGCCCAATGGCAAAAAATAAATAAAAGGGACAACCAATAAATCAACAAATAGAATAAACAAGATGCTTTGACTTTTTTACTTCAAATAGTCTGCTCGCACATTTCAAATCATGAAGATCTTGATTTTCAGTTCAACAAAGACAAGAACAAAGTAAAAGCAGCTAATCTTCCTCCTCCCCTCTATCTGAATAGCTAAAAACAAAAGTAGAAGAATAATGCTGGGTCTCCTGTGTGTCCATCTCTCTGCTTTGATGGTAAACATGAATGTAAGTGGGCAATAGTTTGCAGAAATGATAGAGGAAGAAAAAACTACTCTGTCTTTGTATGAGTTAAATAATGCCATAATGCAGTGATTTTTGGTCTACGGCAACACTGGAGTTCTTATTTTTAAAAGGAAAACTGCTGTGGAATCATAAAATATAAAAGAGTTACTATGGCTGAAGCTGGGAGTAGTATCTCAGAGCCAAGCCCCCTAAACCTTTCTTCATCACCCATCCTCTCTTCTGCAGTGGTTCCTAAAAAACCCCAAGACACCCTGAAACTCAGCCTTGGGACCTTTGTTGCAATGATAAACAGGCATTTACAGGCTCTGAGACTGTCCTTCCATGATATCCGAAATTCCATCATTATAGATTCACTTATTGCCATCTCTCATCAGTTCTCTTTTCAAATGCAAATGTCTTAGGAGATTTTAATATAGTAAGTTCTCAGAATAATTAAGCTTTTAAGTCATTTTTTTTTTCAACAACGAGGTAGGAGACATGAAGATACTTGTATTTGTTTCCTGGGGCTGCTATAACAAAGTACCAAAACCCAGGGGCTTAAACAACAGAAATATATTGTCCTTATAGTTCTAGAGGCTAGATGTCCAAAATTAAAGTGTCATGCAGGATCACACTCCCTGTGAAACCTGTAGGCGAACATCCGTCCTTGCTTCTTACTGGCTGTGGTGGTGCTGGTCAATCCTTGGTGGCTCTTGACTTGCAGCTTCTTCATTCTAATCTCTTCTCTGTCCTCACGTGGCATTCTACCTTTGTCTCTAACTTCTGTTTTTGTAAGAGCGCAAGTCAGATTGAAGCAGAGGCCCACTCCACTCCGGAATGACCTCATCTTAACTAATTACATTCACAACAAGACTATTTCTGAGTATGTGCATCTGTTCTGAGGTTCCTGGGGTTTACAACTTCAACATTTGTTTTGGGAGAAGACAATTCAACTCCTAACAACACTAAAAAGAGATATCGGGAGGAGAATAAAGGATCTGCAAGTGAGAGGACAAAGGGTGATCTAAAAACAAACCTGACATGCTCCTCTGTTCCTTGTTCCCTGTCGCGTGAGTTTTGTCAGAAATACTTGTTCTTGCCCTCACCACTGTAGCTCTACCATCTCCCTGCATGGCAGACCCCAACTTATTGGGAAATTTCAGAAGGAGATTTCTTGCAAGTGATGAATTTCCAACTCAAATAGGCTTAAGTTAAATTTTAAAAGGGCAAGGGTGAGTATTTAGTTGACTGAAGAGTGCAGAAATATGTAGGTAGGCTTCAGGCAAGGCAAGATCTAGGGGCTCAAACAGTATCTGCTGGGTTCTGTCTCTGTCTTTCAGCTCCAGTTTTTCACTCTTCCTGTAAACTTTCTTTAGGTAAACAAGGAAGCTGATCAGAGGCAGCTGCATTTTTCATAATCAATCTTTTTTTTTTTTTTTTTTTGAGACAGAGCCTCAAGCTTTCCCCCTGGGTAGAGTGCCGTGGCATCACAGCTTACAGCAACCTTCAACTCCTGGGCTCAAGTGAGTCTCCTGCCTCAGCCTCCCAAGTAGCTGGGACCACAGGCGCCCACCACAACGCCTGGTTATTTTTTGGTTGCAGCCATCATTGTTGTTTGGCCGGCCGGGCTGGATTCGAACCCGCCACCTTAGGTGTATGTGGCTGGCGCCTTAGCCACTTGAGCCACAGGCGCCAAGCCTTTCATAATCAAGTTTAACATTTGCATTCCCAGAGAAAAATCACCTTTTCTAAGAGAATCCAGTATTCCTCTTGGCCAGACTCGTCTCTTGAGGTTTCCTGCTGCCCATTCTCATTTCCTGGGTCATCATGGTTCTGTGCGATCCACACCAGCCCACATGCATGTACAGAAGGTATTAGGGAACACAAGTAGATCCCTGGCCGCAGGAATCTCTCAGAAGTGCCCTAGAAAAGGAAACACTCCTTGAGGTAGCGCAGGATGGATGGGCCTGAGCTTCCCCACGCTGACTGGCCGGCTGCCAGACAGGAGAATGCTTTTAAGTGCACAGCACGAAGAGCCCTTCTGAGGGTCTCTCACTCAGCGCCCGCGTAACTTGTTCTTCCATCTTCCTGGAACATTGGGATTATAAATGCAACCCAGATGTCTGCTGTGTCCCTGTTCACCTTGGAGATGTAACTATAATTGGCTTGGGCCTCAGCCAATCCCACAAGTTAGGAAGATCTAAAACCCTCTCTTTGGATTTCTGCAAATTTCAGAGCCCCTGTGCATGCTGCAAGATGCTGAACTGTACCCCAAACTCAGACCCTTGCTTTCTGCACAGGAACCCTCTCATAGTGGGCATGGGAGGAGCTTAGTCAATTTCACTGATGATTTAAGCAACTGGGGATGATTTTCTCATCCTTCCATTTCAAAAATTAAAGCACCTTCTCTCAACTCTCTCAAACCAAGCAGTTTAGTGACCAGCACTTGTTTCTTGAGGTCTCATTTTCCTTTCCTAGGAGCTTATTCTTGTCACCCTCTGTTTTCACTTGGTTTTCCATCCCTCTTAGTCTGGTGTCTGCTCCACTATTTTCATATCCATCTTCCTCCCACCAGGAAGCAATGCTCAGCCTTTCTTTGAGTTTCTCTAAAGCTTGGGTAATGAGTGGTGGCCTATGGGACAATGTTGTCTGCAATGTGTGGTGTTTGATGTGCATGAGTGAATTTGCACACCTTCAGATGCAGCCTGGACTCTTCATTTGGCCACAGTCTCCACCACTCCCTGCTACCTTAAACCTGCAGCTTCACTCATTCAGATAACCTGTCTCATGCCTGGAAACGTTGGAGTTTGCTGCCTTTGCCCTAAATAATCTGTTTACACCAACTGTAGGTTTTACTGAATCTTTTCAAAAACAGCTTATAAAGGAGGGGATGTGACATTAAACACATCATAGCAAATAACTGCAACATTCCCTGTTAGAATGTCTGTCCTTTGTTCCTTGTTAGCCATGACCCTTCTGGGATCTTTTATTTATTCTGCCCTTCTAGTTAGTGCCCAGCCGCACTTACTTCTCTTAGGCAGAGAAACTCACTTCTGTCCTACCAAAGGGCCCTCCAGTTAGCACAGTGGTTCTCAACCTTCCTAATGCTGAGAACCTTTAATACAGTTCCTCATGCTATGGTGACCCCCAACCATAAAATTATTTTCATTCCTTCCTCATGAAGGTTGAGAACCACTGCATTAGCAGGACCCATTTTCCTGTGGTGGTTTAGAGTGTCTTGTATAAGTTGATTTTGTGTTTTGAGTCTCACACCTCCCCCTCAGCACACACACACACCTAGAAGCTAAATGTTTTTTTTCCAAACAAATATAAGGAATTTCCATGAGGAATTTTGGAGAACACAACTTAAAAGTTCCTCTACTTTGTTACATTAGAAACAGAGAACATTGAGCCTAGGAATATAAAGAAGAGTTGGGATATTTCAAGGAAAGACAAGAAGGAATGGTCATGGGTTTGGGAACACAGTCCTCATGGTAAGAGCCACCCGCCCCCCTTCAACTTCAAAGCTGTAGGATTCAGAGGACAAGCTTTGAAATTAGAGTAAGGAGTTAATAGGAATGATAATGGGAAAAACAAATCAACCTCCCCCACCAAAATAACAGCAAAGACAGCCAGGCCCAGCAGAACTGGTAAAAACAGGTGTGCTCCTGGTAGTGGCCGCCAGAGAACTAGAGTGAACACCAAAGAGAATCTGGGACCTCAAAGAACCCTATCAGGGGAAGGGAAGAACATAAGAGCTCTGCAGTGCAGGATTCTAGTAGCTTAGAGCTCAGAGGCAGGGGTTGTTTTTACACTTTTGTTATTGTAACACCCTTGTCACAGTCCAGCATGGCTGAGTGGCCGAGGAAGGAGGCACAGTTGTATACAGAGGGTGGTAGATAGGACACTATCTCTCTCTCTCTCTCTCTCTCCCCATCTCCATGTGTAGCATAGAATTCTACTTTTTGTGATAATGATTGATAGTCTCACTTCTCTGGGGTTTCAATATTAATCAGAAGCATATAAGACAGAACAGAGCCAGATTTAAATCATTTCTCCATCATGGCTAGCTTTGTAGCTTTGTCCAAATCAATGACTCAGTTTGCCCATCTATAAATTGGAAATCATGATACCCATCTCGGAGTTCCTGTGAGAAGGAAATGAGAATAAAGGCGTGAACCCTGCCATCTGGATCAGCAGATCCCGAGAAAAGCAGATTTCTTTTTCTCCTTTTTTGTGCCACTGGAGCCATGTTACCAGTCACAGCTTTTCCTTCTCAGTATGGAAGACACTGGACATGTGGGGATGTATACCTCCGTTCTATCTCGCCTGTGAAAGCCTCACTCATTTTTTAATAATTCTTTCCATTGAAATATATAAAGCTCCCAAATTATTTCAGGAGTCTATTACTCATGTAGAGTTCTTGGGAGTCAAATTTCTCCCCCTAAGAGACAACTGATTTCTGATAGATATCATCTACAGAAACATATGCTTCATTTATTTACCCTTTGAAATACTAAATAAAGCGTGTTCATTCTGCTAGCCTCTTAAGCTCTACCAATATTAGATATGTTTTAGAGCATAAACGTACAAGGTTACATGTGGTATCTATCTGCAGAGCACATTTCAAAGACAGGCTTGCCAACGAGCACTTAGGTATGAAAGCTGTAAGGAAAATCAAAGTTGAGCCTGAAATACAAATTTATTGCTGCCTTAGTTGCTTGTTAACTTGAATTAATAGTGCCTGAGCAACTACAGTCAGACTTCATCTACACATGAAAAATGAAATGGAGAATTGAGTAAATTATCTTTATACCGGCCAGGTAATTAAGGCAAAAAGTAGTTAGTTAGCCCGGATTATCCAGATTTTGGCCTTATCGGAAAGTGGCATCAGAAAGTCAAATAAAACATCTTTTTTTTTTTAATGTTAAATAATCCCAGTGTTGATTGGTAAGGGGCTGAGTAGATAGCTATCAAAATTAAAGTCCCCCAAAGAAGGAGCCGGCCATGAAGAATTCATTCAAGCTTGCCCAAGTAGGAGAGACCTGGGCAGTAATTAAATTCCTGGGTATTTCTCAGACCAAAAGAGAAGGTGTTTAGCTTGGACAAGGAAGCTTTTACAATGGATCTTCTATTAAAGACAAGGCTTTCGGGTTTTGAGAGACTTTTTTTTTCGTTTTTTGGTGTTGTCAGTTATACCATGCTCTGGAGCAGGAATGGGCTGAGAGACGTAGGAAACTCCGAGAGAAATGCGTCTCATGTCCCAGAAGCATAAATTTAGCTCCAGCTCACTTTCTAGGAGTCTTCACAGAGGCTCTCCTGTTTTGTGCTGAACTGGGCTGTCCCACTCTTTCCCTATTTAGAGAAGATCCCAGTGATGGGGGTAAAGGAAGGAAAGGATTAGTTCATCCATTTGCTGTCAGGTCAGCGTGGCAGCTCCCGACCCTCAACATTCAGCTCGGCATTGGTGACAAAGCTGGGCCCAGAGAACCTCAGTAAATTTTAATTTTGCCCTTTCTTGGCCATATGGTTTAGAGAGCTACCATCTTGCCATTTCTTAACTGTATTCTATATCTTCTGAGCAGCAGTTTCCTCATAGCTTAAAATGGAATTCTAAGAACTACCTTATTTTTATAAGATAATTTAGAGAATTACACAGACACTGACTAACTTGCTTTCATTCCCCCTTATTTTAAAGATTCTTAGAGTACTTTAGGGGTAGGATCTCAGTAAACATTTGTTGAAAGAAAGCGAGCCGTGAGGCTAGATCATAGAGAAATGAAGCTGGGTATTGTTCTTCTCAAACAGGAAATGGAGGGCTTGTGTGACATAAAAGGTCACCCCAGAGATCTGGACAGATTGCTTCAAGTTTGAGCTGAATTAGCTCTCACAGAGGCCCCTGGAGGAAACTCGTAAAGACCACTTCCTCCTCTCACCCCAGCTCATCCCTCACCAGCTTGCACCGAGGATGGCTCTACAGTTGGGCTCTTCAGGGACATGCTGCGAGGCTGGGCGTAGTAGCTCTCACTTGTAATCCCGGCACTCTGGGAGGCTTACGCAGGTGGATTACTTGAGCTCAGGAGTTCAAGACCAGCCTGAACAAGAGTGAGACTCCAACTCTACTAAAAATAGAAAAAAAATCCTACTCCCAGCTACTTCTGAGTCTAAAGCAAGAGGATTACTTAAGCCCAAGAGTTTAGGGTTGCTGTGAGCCAAGATGATGTCATGGCACTCTCTCCAGGGTGACAGACTGAGACTCTCCCCCAGCCCCCCGACACACACAAAACACCAAAAAACAAAAAACCCAATCACATGCTGTTGATCTAATAAAATCTAGATCCCTAGGGTTCATTTGCCTGGGTTAGAGGAGCTATACCACCCCCCTTCCTTTCCACAGGAGAATGGACAGTCATGCTGCCAGCCTCAGATATCCATCCACCCCTGATATGTTTGCGGGGTTCAACCAAACCCACTTTGTGCTTCCAAACCCTGCTTTCCAGTCTCCCCAATTTTAACCCTCTCCCAGCTTACCCTATATGCAGGAATGGTGTTGTATGCAAAAGTTTTGTTCTCATTTATTTGTTTATTATCAACTGTATGTTTTCTACTGCATGGTGCTATCTCTAAGCACTACGTATGATCTCCTCACAGGGCAGGAGAAGAATGGGCATATCACAAAGCCATATTGATTTCAAGAAGCAGAACTACACATATGGCAAAAAGTAGAGCTCCATTGGATCTAGGCCTCTTGCAACTAAGTGGATCCCAATGTTATGTTCCCTTGTCTAAATTTTATCTTTACAGCCGTATCCTGTGGCTCTTGCCTATGATCCTAGTACTCTGGGAGGCTGAGGCTGGTGGATTGCTTGAGGTCAGGAGTTCGAGACAAAACTGAGCAAGAGCGAGACATAGTCTCTACTAAAGAAATAGAAAAACTAGCCAGGAGTCGTGGTGGGTGCCTGTAGTTTCAGCTACTTGAGAAGCTGAGGCAGGAGGATTGCTTGAGCCCAGGAGGTTAAAGTTGCTGTGAGCTGTGATGACAGCACAGCACTCTAACATGAACAACAGAGTGAGACTGTCTCAAAAACAAATAAATATGTAAATATATTTTATCACTATGGAGGCCCTATGATTGTTAAAACTATTACCTTCTGAGATTGGATTTATATGCACCCAGTACTTACCATCAGCATCCCAAGCACGGCAGTCTGTAATCACTGTCCTTTCAGTGGCTTCTCAGATATCTGAAGTTGGTAGGACTTTATTTTCAGGTCACAAAACTCCAATGGCTTAAGTCAAAAAGAGTGATTCATTAGAAGGATAATGTCAGAGCAAGCTTCAGAGAGGGGAAATGCAGACGACCTTTAGGTCTGCTCTGCTGGGACTCATTCTTTATCTATTATCTCTTGACTGATCTAAGTCTTGGCTAGAGAGCATATGGTAGAAAATCTGACCTCCCATAGCAAGAAAGTTAAGGCTTCAGACTCCGGGGAGAAAATGACATCCCAGATTCATTTCCACCCTCCCTTGGGATGAACCTGACAGGCCCAGATGTGGTAGTTGATTTGACTTGTAGGAGATGAGGGATAATAGAGGCAAACCCCACTTCCTCACATTGATGATGTGATGATGCCACAAGTCCAATGTATGATATAGGACTGAAGAATGTGCAGAGGTGGGGAGAGTGTGGCAGAACACGTGACGTTTTGGTATTTTGAATTTGAAGCCTGCAAGGAAATAAGAGTTAGAAACTGGATACCTAAATTTGGTGTCAGGGATGGAGGGAGGTTTGAGTTGGAGAGAAAGACTTGGGAATCCTACGTAAAATATATTGGTGCAAAGTAAAAGAAAGAGTGGATTCACCAGGAAAAATGTTTAGACGCAAAGGAGAAGACATCATAACACGACCCCAGGTGATGTCAACCCTTAGTGGTGGACTCAGATGTTCACCAGATCAGACTGAGAAGGGGAGGTGAGAGCAGTAGGAGGGGAACTGAGAGAGAAAGGGTTGTTAAGGAGCAAAGTGGTCACTGTCCCAGGGCTGAGAGAGGTTACATGAGGTGAGGTTTTAAAAAGTGTTGATCCTCTTTGGCGATGTGGCTTCCTGAGTCAACATGTGCTGATCATCTCCTGTGTTCCTGGCACTGTTGTTGATGGGGAGGATGGGCAGGAAGGCAGGGTTTACCCTGTGCCTCTCCAACCACCATGTGCATCCAGCCCCCATCATCTTTGTACCTTGCACAGTCTGTTTCAACAGGATGTGGCCCGAGGTCCTGCGTTTCTAACAAGCTCCCGGGAGATGAGGATGCTGCTTGTCTGCAGGTCCCAGTGTGAACATTTAGGAGTTAGATAGTATGATATTGTAGATCACCGTGAGGAGGGGACTTTGTTCTCAGCGAAATACTGGGACTTAATGGTGTATTGAAATGGTTTCATGGGAGCCTGGGATTTATTGAAAACTTGGGTCCACAGAGTTTGAAAAAATACTTGCTTCATATGGAACCAGAGGAGACCCCAAGTAACCAATGCAGTCCTATGAAATAGGGACAGATCTGGACCCTCACTTGAGCAAACTCAAGGAAATTTAAGTAGGGGGAGGAGGAGAAGGGAATAGGTAAATTCCCATCCACCACTTATATTGCTTGGGTATACTGTATATTTTCTGGAACAAGGACACAGCTTTCATGTGACTTTATCTTCACAAAAGCCAACTATGTAACCAAATCTTATGTATCCCTATAACAATCTGAAATTTAAAAAAAAAGAAAAGAAAACCTGGGGTCCAGTACTTGGGAGGTCAGAATAGACATGTGTTTCTGTGTGCTCAGAGAGTTGGGGTGGGTAGCAGGACAGCAGAAACAGGGGCCTTGAGTTGTGTGCGTTCCACCTTGGTTAACCAACCCTAACAGCAGCAAGATTTTCCAGGTAATGTCTTCTGTCTCTCAATCATGCCTTCTCCTTCCTCTTTGTTGAAACATAGCCTGTGCTTTTTCTGTTTTTCTTTTCTTTTCTTTCTTTTTTTTTTGAGACAAGGTCTGGCTCTGTCACACAGGCTAGAGTTCAATGGCATGATCATAGCTCACAGGAACCTCAAACTCCTGGGCTCACTTGATCCTCCTGCCTCAGCCTCCCCAAGTGCTAGGATTACAGGCATGAGCCACTGTCCCTGGCCAGTATGTGCCATTTTTGAGACTCCTCTAACCTTGATTAGGCATATTGCTTAGCATTTAGTCTATCACAGGCATATATTTGTGAAAACTAAAGCGAAAGGTTAGATTTGGAATGTTAACAAGAAAGATGTATTTGGGAATTTGGAATGTTGATTTCTTGGACTGGTGACTTATAGGTTAATGTTTGATGAGTCTAAAATTATTTGTTTAAAAAGAATTTATATATATGTCAAAACTCAAGAAAAAATGAACACAAATAAAATCAAATAAAACTCAATTGTGACTGATTCCATTAAGATCCTAATATCTGGCTTTTCAGACATTAGGGCTTTGCTTTTTTTTTGAGGGGGTCATTGGTATGGTCTTTAGAGGTGAGAGGAAGAGGGAAGAGGACAAGTGTTTATTTTAAAGAGCACAACAGATTCTGGTCACTTTATTAAATGACTTTTAATAGTTTAAATTTCAATACTGTAACAGCACTTTGGTGAATACACAAGTAGTATATTGTTATATTAGAATGCTTTTCTTTGAAAAACACAATTCTCATCCTTATATCTATTACAAAACAATCTAAAAGGAAGAAACGACACCTTTCTACCATACTTAAGATACTCAGTAGCAGAACTGAAAAGCAGGCTGACAGAAACAAAGGCAAGTCTTCTCATAGATGTGTGATTTCAGAAGCCAAAGCCGGAAGACAGACAGACTGAAACATTACTATATAACTGGGACAAAAACACATACAATATCATAATACTACGCAAAAATGCTTCACATCCAAAGAAACAAGACAGGTTACAAAATGTGGACAATTTAGCAGGCAAAGCTGTGTTACAGCAATATTTCAAATAGTCATTTTTGAGCCATTGCAACTATTTAAAACATACGAAACAAATATTAGAATGAGTCTTGCCATATTTTATTGATGTGGTTTCTTTGGAGGACAAACATTTTAAACTGCTTTCTGTAATCTCTGATGTCCCTCCTCCAGCGCCCATCTGCACGGGGCCAGAGTTGCTTCAGCCGGCACCCAGGGCTTCCCAGGACTGACACAGGAATCTGTGTGGGTTTCCAGGCTACTGTTGGTTAAGAACTTCTAACCATGACACTATACAGTCATCCCCTAGAGCAGTGGTTCTCAACCTTCCTAATGCTGTGGTCCTTTAATATAGTTCCTGTGGGTTGCAACCCACAGGTTGAGAACTGCTGACCTAGAGTATGGAGAGACTGCAAGTCTTACCTCATTGTAGAAGTCCTGAGATCTCAGAGGAAAAAAAAAGTTATAGAAAAGAAGAATGAAAAATGTTCTTTTTTTTTTCTGGCCCAATACTAGGTTTCTGCTTCTTATTCTGCTTCCATAGAAGTTTGTGCTACATGGTGCAGTACTTAATCTTATAACTGGTTGACTTGAAACCCAAACTAGTGGTAAGGAATTAGCGATCCCTGACACTGTCTTGGGCAAGAGTTACACTATACTTTCCCCCATTCTTAAGAATGCTCTGTCCCAGGGAAGGCGGCGCAGCATCTGGTCAGGAGCCTCAGCGTAGGAGGCTCCTTGCCTGAGGAGTGTCTCTTGGCAGACTACTCTGCAGTCGCACCAACCTCCTCTGAAGGCCACTAATATCACAGAGGTAATGCAGAATGACACGAATATGTCCCAGGTAGAATTACAGTTCCATTTTGGGGCCTTCCTATCTGTCCCATCAATCAGAGCGGACCAATCAGAGCAGACCAATCAGAGTAGACCAATCAGAGCAGACCAAGAGGTCTGACAGAAACAGATACTGCCGAGAAACACAAAGAATGTTTGTTTCAGGGTGAGGGTCTGTGTGCCAATGGATGGGACACTTTGGAAAAAGGATTCAATATTTTTATTGTCAATTACTAGAAGTACATTATTTAACTAAAAAATAAATAAGTACCCACTTAAAACTACACCAGCGTGCATTTTAGTCCTTTCCTAAAGTCTCCCAAATCTCGAATTTGTAATAAAGTGGAGAACTATAAAAGTTTATGCAGTTTTTCCCTCAGTGCATCCCTGGAAATCTTCTTGAGAAGCAAATCATCATAAACTTGCTCATATTTTCCTATAGGGACAGTGCCATAATTGAGAGTTGAGATACTGACTCCGAATTTGGGCTAAAATAAATCATAAATATGGCTACCCATCTACCATAAATGCAAAGCCATAACTGCTTTAAACCTCAGTGATCACTTAACATTTCAAAATTATGTTCTAAGTCACAGAGGCCTATAATTTTATTACTATTGGGGACCTCAGGGATTATCTTGTCCATTTCACAATTTGGAGATAAGGAAATTTAAATCAAAGAAGATTAAGTGATTTGCTTAATTTAGTTAGAAGCAGAGCCAGGAAATGACTGTCTCCATCTATTCCCTCTGCTAAGTTTTTCCTCGGTAATACCCTATAAATTAAACTGGTAAATACTGATAAGAAAAGGGTCGTAATATGCATAGAAGATGGAAAATTATTTCATAATCAATGCGACTAAATATTAATTTGGTATGTTTTACTATAGTATATTAATTTAAGACCATTTATTTATTTATTTATTTATTTATTTTGAGACAGAGTTTCATGTTGCCCTGGGTAGAGTGCTGTGGTGTCACAGCTCACAGCAACCTCAAACTCTTGGGCTCAAGTGATTCTCTTGCCTCAGCCTCCCTAGTAGCTGGGACTGTAGGCGATCGCCACAATACCCAGCTATTTGTTGTTGTTGTTTAGCAGGCCTGGGCAGGGTTCAAATCCACTGAGACCCAGTGTATGTGGCTTGCACCCTAACCACTGAGATATAGGCATATTTGTTTATTTATTGAGATAGAGTCTCACTCTTTTGCTCCAGGCTAGAGTGCCCTGGCATCAGCATAGATCACAGCAACCTCAAACTCCTGTGCAGGTGATCCTCCTGCCTCAGCCTCTGGAGAAGCTGAGACTACAGGCACCTGCCATGATGCCTGGCCAATTTTTTGTATTCTCTGTAGAAACTGGGTCTCTTTGCTCAGGCTGGTCTAGAACTCCTGAGCTGACAGGCTCTGCCCATCTCAGTCTCTTGGAGTGCTAGGATTACACTGCACCTGGCCTAATTATTCTCTTATTCTCCTTAGAATTCAGGAGAGTTGTTTTTGTTTGTTTGTTTGTTTCTTTTTTTTTTTTTTTGAGACAGAGTCTCAAGCTGTTGCCCTGGGTAGAGTGCCTTGGCATCACAGCTCACAGCAACCTCTAACTCTTGGGATTAAGTGATTCTTTTCCTTCAGCCTCCCAAATAGCTGGGACTACAGGTGCCCACCACAACGGCCAGCTATTTTTTTGTTGTAGTTGTCATTGTTATTTGTCAGGCCAGGGCTGGATTCTAACCCACCAGCTCCAGCTGGCACTTTAGCCACTTGAGCTACAGGCACCGAGCCTGTTTCTTTTCTTTTCTTTCTTTCTTTCTTTCTTTTTTTTTTTTTTTTTAAGAGACAGCTGTGTCACCCAAGTTAGAGTACAGTGGCACAATCATAGCTCACTGCAGCCTCTAACTCTTGGGTTCAGGTGATCTGCCCACCATAGCCTCCAAGGTAACTATGACTACAGGCTCATATCACCACATCTAGGTCATTTTTGTAGGGGTGAGGGTCTTGCTGTGCTGCTCAGGCTGGCCTCAAATTGCTGATCTCAAGCAATCCTCCAGTTTCTATCTCCCAAACTGCTGGGATTATAGGTGTGAGTGAGCCAAAGCTCACAGCTGGGAAAGTATTTTAAGGGACAAAAATCATTTCTTTTTTTCCTCCTTAATAAATTTCCCTAAGCAACCATAGCCTCATAAAAGCATTTTGAAGTTGGCAAACTTTTTTTTTTTTTTTTGTAAAAGACCATATAGTGAACATTTTAGAGTTTTCAGGCCATGCAGTGTCTGCACAATAACTCTGCCACCATAGCCTCAAAGCTGATGGGGACAATACACAAAAGAATGGACTGGGTTGTGTCCTAATAATCTCTACTTATGGACACTGCAATTCACATTTCATGTATGTTTCATAATTTTCATGTGACAATATTTTTATTGTCAATTACCAGAAGTGCATTATATAACAACCAAGTGTCTACTTAAACCCCATGCCAGCATGCATGTTAGTCCTTTACCAAGGTTAGTCCTCATCTGACTTTTTTTCTAACCATTTAAAAATACAAAAACCATTCTTAGCTTACAGTCATAGAAAAACAGATCAAAGACCAAATTTGGCCTGTGGGTTGTTAATCTCAATTAGTGGGGAGGAAAGGTGGGAGAGGTTCAAGTTAGAAACATTTAATCTTAAAATTTGTTCATGCCTTGAGGTCGTTACTTAACTTTTCTGTGTCTTAGATTGTCTATCTGTAAGGGCAGGTGATGCCGTCTATTTCCTGGGGTGCCTGTGAGGACAGGTGAGTTCATATGCACTGAGGGCCCAGTACAGACGGTTAATAGATGTTAGTTTCCTTCCCTGCCTTTTCCTCTTCCTACTCTGCCCTGACAAGTAATCTACACATACTTTTTACTTTTATGAAAATTTTCTTTCTTTCATTTCTATTTCCTTCCTTCTTCCTTTTCTAAGTCCACCTGTGGTTTTGAAGTATATGGAGGCTTACAAAAGATGTGGGTTGTTATGGTCAGAAAATCAGTATTCTCTATAATATATATTACATCAATTAATATATAATATATGGGCATATTATTATTATGTATTATATGTATATTATACATATATACACATATATGGTATTATAGACATAAAATATATATTATAAAACATCATATTATTTGTATATTAATAAATTGTAATTATAATCATCAAATATATTTATATCCTATTGGGTTTATATAATATAAAGTATATAATATGTTTATATTACATATAAATATTAATATAATTTATGTCATATATACAATATATTGTATACATATTTATATATATAATATTGTATACACATTTATATATATACAATATACATTAATACATTATTATGCAATAATTAATACATTAATTATTAATGTATATTGTATATACAATAACATATATACAATATATGTATATATTGTGTATATGCATACATATTACAATAATGTATACATATATACATATATACTACATATATCTATAATATGCAAATAATATATTTATATTATATATTAATAGATGTAATATATATTATAGAGAATACTGATTTTCTAACTATAATACAGACCATTTGTTTTCTCTTTGCTCTTTTCACTCCTTAAAAGAAAAAACAGAAATAATAACAAACCACAGCCAAGAAAGCTCAGTATCTTTAGGAGTGGGAAATGCAGGAAGCAGCAGATAAGTGGTGGTTAATTAAGGCAAGGATAAGAAAGCTTTGACAAAGTCATATTGTCACTAGAATTTCTCTCCTCAGTAGGTCCTTGGTCTTGGAGATTTGAGGAATGAACCCACGGACCACAGATCAGTGGTAAGATAGGATTTTATTAGAAAGAAATACAGAAGTAAAAAGCACCAGAGCTTCTGACAGGGGAAAGATCAAGTGTGGAGTCTCTACATGGGCTCCTTATCTACGTGTATTAGTCTTGGGAGTTACATTCCGCCAGGACTTGCAGATGGAAACATGTTTTCAACATTAATGAATGTTACAGACAAATGAATGAATGGAGTCCCTCCAGCTCAGGGCAAAAGGTCAGGGTGTTCCTTTCATGAACTTGCCCACGCCTAGGAAAATTGAGGTTCCTGTCCAGCTTTGAATGAGGGAACTTTGTATCAACATTGCTTCCAGGTAGACAGATCCTCATACTGAGTGAGTCACAAGCCAGAGCCTCCTGTAGCTGTGATGGGACTGTCACTGTGCTGAGATGTGTGACCCAGAACTCACTGCCTTCTTCAGGCTGTGACTCGGGGCTCAGCCCAAATGACCTCCACCTGACCGCCAAGCAGCCAAAGCCACCTTGCAGGACAAATGCTTCCATGTCTTGATGCTTTCCAGGCATCAAGAAACTCCTAAACTGTAGTATGTCTACGCCATGGAATACTATGCAGCCATAAAGAAAGATGGAGACTTTACCTCCTTAATGTTTACATGGATGGAGCTGGAAAATATTCTTCTTAGCAAAGTATCTCAAGAATGGAAGAAAAAGTATCCAAGGTACTCAGCCCTACTATGAAACTAATTTATAGCTTTCATAGGAAAGCTATAACCCAATTTTCGCCCAATAATATGGGTAATGGGGTGTGGGAGGGGTGGGGAAGGGGGGATGGATGGTGGGAGGGTGATTGGCAAGATCACGTCTATAGTTCATCCTATAAGGGTACATGTGAATCTTTCTAAATGTAGAATATAAATGTCTTAACACAACAACTAAGAAAATGACATGAAGGCTATGTAGAGCAGTTGGATGAAAGTATTGCAAATTGTATATAGAAATATCACACTGTACTCCATGATAGTATTAATGTACACAGCTATGATTTAATAAAAAAAAAAAAAGACAAGAAACTCCTGCCAAGCACAGCCTAGTGTGTGGTTAACACCAAAGTTTCTCAGGCCTTCCTCTGACACACCAACAACTCTGAAGGGGACATGAAGTGACAGAAGGGAAGCTGGATGGATTTTTATGAAAAACGGTTGCCATTTGCTTTGACATAAAGGCCAGTGGGGAGTTGGGACAGGGGAGTGAGGAAGGGAATATCATGGGAACTTACCTTTATAATTGGACTTCTAAACACCTGTTAGGAAAGTTGTCTACTTCTTCCCATCCTCCTAAGCCAGCGCTACAGAAATGAGGGACAGAAAGGGGCTCCTCCATCCAGGCATTCATCCATGGACTGGTTAGGAAGTACCAGACACGATGGGGAAGCTGGGCATTCATGAGCTCACAGCACAGCTCCTGTTCTCAGGGAGCTTGCCCTAATGGGGGATGGGTGACAGCAGCCGAGAAAGTGAAAACAGCGGCCATGCCTGGTGGTAAGTACTGTAAAGGGGTTGCCACTGGGCTCCAGGAGCTCCTGAGAGAGTTGCTAGTCTAAACTGCAGTGGAGAGAGAGAGAGAGAAGGAACAGTCAGAGGAAATGGCACCTAAGCCAGGCAAAAAGGCAGGAAGGGACAGCGAAGGGGGGAGAGACACAGCTGGTGTGGGGGGCACCTGCTACTTGCCAGGCACCATTCTGACATGTTTATAGTATCACCTCAAGTACGAGGTGGTGACTATTGGGATGTTCTCTTGTTTTTTTTGAAGCAGAGCCTTACTATGTTGCCCTTGGTAGAGTGCTGTGGCATCATAGCTCACAGCAACCTATAACTCTTGGGCTTAAGAGATTCTCTTGCCTCAGCCTCCTGAGTAGTTGGGACTACAGGCAGCCACCACAACACCCAGCTATTTTTCTTTTGTTGCAATTGTCATCATTTAGCTGGCCCGGGCTGGGTTTGAACCCACCAGCCTTGTTGTATGTGGCTGGTGCTGTAACTGCTGTGCTATGGGAGCCAACCCAAGGGATACCCTTGTGACATGGAAAAACAGAGAGGTTAGGTTACCTGTTCAGTGTCACACAGCTAATAACTGGCAACATTGGAATTTGCATCAGGCATTCTGGCTCCAGATCCTCCGCTCATAGTCACTACACAGGAAAAGCAGCAAGAGGAGTACAGTGCACTCAGAATTAACTGCAGGTTATTTAGTGTGGTTGAATGGGACCACATTTTCTCATGCATTTTCTCAATGCATGAGAAAATGAATACGCTTCACATGTAGTATAGTGCAGAGAGGGACTTCTCAACCTCCTTCTCTTGTAATATACACAGAAAATGATAATTGGAATAAACAGGATAGAATTTGAGGCACTAGCTGATACTTGGTGGAAAGTTACATATTCTTTGTATTAGGTGATTATGACAAGAAAAAAAATGAAAGAAGATAATAATGTAAAATTTATGTCAAAACTCCAAATAATCTTTCCAACATTTTTTGGTGAAAAACTTCAGCTTACTTCCATGAGCATAACTTTCGTGCCACAGGTTTCATGCTTCAGATGGCTGTGAGGAACTTCCAACAAGAGTTTTTAATGCCCGTCTTAAAAGTCTTGGTCGTCACCATCAACAAGAAACTTTGTTCACGTAAGCAAGCAACAAAACATTTAAAAAGTTTTATTCTGCATCCATTCAAAGTTGTACAAATTAAAATGTCGAAGCACTCTTCCTTTTCTTTAGGGTTTTCTAAAACAATAAAACAGTTTTCAACAAAGAATTTCGAGATAATGATGGCGCTCACACTGGAAAATCCATGTGCAGTAGTAGTATTACAGCAGTCACCTTGCAGCTAGCTGGGCCACAGTGTCAGCCACAGTGGACAGATGTCAGTGTACTCTGTTGTATGAAGACAGTTACGGCATGACCTCCTCCACTCCCCTGCCCCACAACCCCCAGCATCTTGGAGGCTCACTGCACCCCAGTATACCTGGCGTGAGAACCTCGCCAGCTGCTACAGGAGCACGGTTTCCCCAATTCTTAGTTGCTTGTTCCTGTAGCTGCCACTGAGGTAGACCCCCGTACTTAGCACAGCCCCAGCCCAGCAGCAGGCTTCAGCCAGGGCTCCCAGTCCTGCCTGTGGGACCAGGGAACAGGTGTTAGATCTGTTCTGCCACCCTCTGAGAAGCCTGAGCAAGGCTGCTCACAGCCTGAGGCCACCGGGCTGGATGTCCCAGAGCTAAATGAATTAATTTCAGGTGGCATGTCTATAATTCACTTATGGCTTACCGGCTGGGAAGTTTCTGAATTAAAGAGTGCTAATAGACCGCCTAGATTGGAATCCTACTTTCAACTCTTCCCAGCTCTGTGTCTTCTGGGTACGTTAAATAAAATTTCTGTTTCCCAATTTTCTCATCTCTATGGTCACAGGCTTTTATGTGTGTTAAGTGACTTTACATATGAAATGCTTTAAGCCTGTCCTCAGTACTCAATAAATGTTAGCTGTGATCTCAGATCCTTGAGTTGACCATCACTTAGTTACTCAAGTTAGATATGGGTTTGATTATTGAAATCTTTATATTCCAAGGCTTGTTCTCTTTTGTTCTCAAATAATCACTTAATAACAATCATTCATGTATCCATTCATTTAGCAAACACGCCACCTGGACATGAATGTAGGTGAAAGTCAAGATGGCCTAGTTCATAGCCTGAAATTGAACTCCAGCAAGTAGGCTGAATGCAGGGGAAGGAGATACCAGAAAAGGGGTGTTCAAAAAGACAGAAGAAAACCCTATCTTCATAGGCAGCCAACGTGATGACACAGGAGTGAGGAAAAGAGAGTTTGTAAAGGATGGACTAGCCTACTGGATGGAATTCTGCTCAGAGACAGGGAATGAGCATTGGAATGTGCCATGGATTTGGCAATAGAAGTTATTAGTGACTTTAGGTGGGTGTGGTGGCTCACACCTGGTGCTCTGGGAGGCTGAGGTAGTTGGCTTGCTAGAGCTCGGGAGTCTGAAGACCAGCCTGAGCAAGAAAAAGACCCTGTCTCTACTAAAAAAAGAAAAACTAATGCAAGAAGATCTCTTGAACCCAGGAATTTGAGGTTGCTATGAGGTATGAGGCCATAACATTCTACCCAGGGAGACAGAACAAGACTCTGTCTCAATTAAAAATAAAACAAAACAACACAACTGTTGACTTCAGTCAGAATAGCTTCTATGTAATGGTTAGAGAAGACCCAGACTGGGAGAAAGGGAAATGAAAAAAACAGAAGTGTTTATTTCAACGTATTTTCTTTTTTATGCAATGTCCTACATATTCCTATTAATTTTTATTGACAAAAGCCATTGAAACCGTAGCCTACCTCTGCTGTCTCCATTTGCCAATCACCCATTTCCTCCAGCCAAGGCCCATGAAATATGAGTCAGAGACAGCCTGCGTAATCTTCACGAGGAACCCCACAATCTCAGACTTCATTTGATGCTTAAAAGAGAAAAATCCTTCTGTTTTTATCAGGCATTTTCAAGTAACAGGTGCAGAGAGAAAATCCTAAGCTTATACCCTGTGGAGTTCACAGTGAGAGTGATGGATAAAAAATTATAATTAAGTTTGATAACTGTTATAGGTGGAACCCTGGGTATTTCGTTACATAGTCCACAACACTGGTTTTCTACATTTTTTCCTACCTTAATCCCATGACAGGTGACTTTCACGTGCATGGCAAATTTTATGAACATATTCCACTCTTTTCCTGACATTCAAGAAAGCATAGCAGGCTTGGTGCCTATAGCTCAGTGGTTAAGGCACCAGCCATATACACCAGGGCTGGCAGGTTCAAACCCAGCCAGGGGCAGCTAAACAACAATGACAACAACAACAATAAAAAATAGCTGGGCGTTGTGGTGGGCACCTGTAGTCCAAGCTACTTGGGAGGCTGACCAAGAGGATCACTAAAGCCTAAGAGTTAAAGGTTGCTGTGAGCTGTGACACCACGGCACTCTACTAAGGGCAACATGGTCAGACTCTGTCTCAAAAAAGAGAAAGAAAGCATAGCATATTGGAATACCAACAAGGGAGACTGCCATTTGTAGGGACACTTTTGAATCTATTCTCATTTAGTAAAAAGGAAAATATTTACAAACTTGAGAACTTTGTTATTAGTAAAACTTCGTTGTGCTCTACCAGAAGCCTGATGGATGAAGATGAGTTGGATTGTAGTTGAGAACCTCTAGGATACAGACTTTGGTGGTGGGCATTGAGGGAAGGAAAAGGTGATGTGGAAGTTAATGCAGAAGAGAGACAATAAATCCATTTATGAAATATCTTTCATGCTAAGGAGTTTCAGTTTTATCTAAGAGAGGGGAAGGGCAGCCAGAAAAAGGAGGACTTTTAGAGTCCAGCTGAGCAAGGTGAGAAAATCACTCAGGTGGAGATAAGGACCTGTAGTGTCCTAACTGTGGTTCTAAGTGGGAGATGTTGCTGGCCCAAACTAGGAATTGACAGTGGGAAAGAATAAAACACATTCTAAGGAGAAATAAGTTGGTATCTGAAAACTCTGGACGGGTTCCAAGTGACCACATTATCTGCTGTGCCTGGTAAAGCAGTTCTCTCTGATTGTTCCTTTTTCAGTTTCTTCATGAAATTCTTTCTTTTGTCCCCTAGTTAATAGCAAGACAAGTTAGCTACAGAGAGAAATTTGGCTTGGGTTCTTTCTTTTCTCTCTTCTCAGTCCTTTAAAAATCCATCAGCCCCTCTCGCATCACCTTACTATATCTTGGTGCTGATGGCTTCCGGAGCCCAAAGTCGACATGAGCCAATGAAAATGTAATGTCTTTTCCCCTTGGCCTTTATATTAGCCTATTTTCTATGTTTTCCTATTTCCTTCACAGGGAACTAATTTTCCGCGTGGCTCAAATTCATAAGTTCCAATTAATTTAAATTATTTCCTCTTTGGGATGGGCATGGTGACTCACACTCTGGGAGGTCAAGGCAGGAGCATCACCTAAACTCAAGAGTTCATGGCTCGGCGCCTGTGGCTCAATCGGCTAGGGCGCCAGCCATGTACACCTAAGGTGGCGGGTTTGAATCCCCAGCCCGGGCCCGCCAAACAACAATGATGGCTGCAACCAAAAAATGGCTGGGCATTTTGGCAGGCACCTGTGGTCCCAGCTACTTGGGAGGCTGAGGCAGGAGACTCGCTTGAGCCCAGGAGTTGGAGGTTGCTATGAGCTGTGATGCCATGGCACTCTACCCAGGGGGATAGCTTGAGGCTCCGTCTCAAAAAAAAAA
>CAUYQV010121696.1:0-62116 GCA_963574575.1 Galagoides demidoff
AGGCTGTAGTTTGAGGACGCCTGGTTGAGAGCAATTTGAAATTTACCCTTCCTCCCCTGTGCTTTCAGTTCCCTGCCACCAACTCATGTTAGGGGGTCCAAGAGAGCTCCTCATAGACAGTAGATTGTTCCGCCAGATGAGGAAACTTATCTACCCTTCACCCACCACCCCACACCACAATAAAACCATACAGACCGGCCCTACATCCCAACCAGAGAAGAGCATAATGGAGTTCTCAGCAGAGCCTGGGAGTCATGGAGTTTGGGAGCGCATGTGAACACAAGACTCTTTATCTGGAGAAGATGAGGGTGGGAAAGCATGTGGAACAAATATTCAGTGTAAGTTTAAAGGCAAGGACAAGGGGAGCAAATTGCCCTTCTGTAGTTTGGAGAAGCAATAATTCTCCAGCTATTGACACAAGGTGAAAAAAGGTAGCTAGGTTCAAGGTAGACCGAAAGGACGTCTCTGTGCAAAGCCCTGGGGAACACAGAGATGTTCCCACTGGGACAGTGGGAGCTGAAGAAGGACCCCTAACGGCTCAGGTGGACCCCATCTGCCCCCATCAGGGGCTCGTGCCATGTGAAGATCCTGTGAACATGACCCTGTTCCTCTACCTGTCACCATCTCTGCCCTTATGTCTCCTCTTGAAAGAGTGAAGAAAAGGATGCATCAAAGACAGGACAAAACCACGAGCCCCTCCACGGCATCCTCGGTGAGGCGCAGCAGTGGAGCAGTGTCTGATGGAGAGGAGGAGCTGGGAATTGGATGAACACTTTAGAACTTCCTTTTAAGGTTGAACTGCTCATCTAATTCTCTACTGTACTCCCTGATCCCTGCAAAAAAAAAAAAAAAAAAAAAAAGAACTGGGATGTAACTGTGATGGTATCTAGACCCAAAGGCTAGGTGTATTTAAACAATGTGGTGGGAAATTAACTGACTTACCCTGCAAAGTTCACCCATTCAGTATATCAGTTATGTAATTGCACTTGAATCTTTTCCTCTTTTATGGTTATTCATTCATGTTTGGGGATGTGAGGAGAGGAATCTGTTTCTATTAATGTGTTAAAACTCACATTTAAAGAAAAAAACAACTGAGTACTTGGGATCAGTGGTTTAACAGTTTCTCCACCACTCCTATGAGCTTCAGGGAAAAGAACAGGCTGGGCTCCAAATGAGAGAAGCCTTTCCCTGAACTCCACGTCAACGGAAACCCTGGACTCCTTCCTTCACACAGAGGAACGCGGGGAGGTCCTGTAGTCAGATTATGTGCGTCACAATTATAACATAAAAGTGGTATAGAATGAGAGTGTGTGGTGATACAAAGCATTTTTGGTTTAAATTTCCTTTAATAAAAAAAAAAGAATTTTGGCATTTATATGTGATAATGGAATGTTTTAAAACATTACATTTTATAGTATTTGATCTAGGAGCAAGGAATGTGTTATACACATACTATATTCTGTTTAACCTAGATGCAACTTAAATCAGAACACTTGACCTGAATGTATAAAGATTTATTTATAATGAACAAGGAATATAATAAACATGGCAAAAGAGTAGAGATTTTCATAAACAACAATGACTTCTACCTAGCAAGGCACCCCAGCCTTAAATATATTTATGGTGTAAAACCACTCTCCTTTGTCTCTCTGAGCTTCAGGCTGTATTCTAAACTGCTGTACATGAGAGAGCTCCTTTCTATGATGAATTTCCCTGTGCTAAGGCAAGCAGCCAAGTGGTGATGGAAGGGCACCCTCCGAAATGTTCTGAACTACCTGGAGATGGACTGCATAGCCCCTTCCTACTCTCCTGATAGGGCTCTCCAGGGGAACACCTGGTCCCCTTAAGAAAGCCTGCCTACAAGGAGGGAGATTTGGCTACACACGTATAGCAAGTCTTACAGTACAGACATAGCAATGGAGAGGGATGGGAGACCCCAGTTCACAGAGATCGTGGGTGGGAGACAGAGTCTGGACGGGGTCAGTGGGCTTAGCTGCTTTCCCCCAGGAATGTGAGAGTTGCTCTTAACCTATTCAAGACATTAAAATAACACACGCTTATGGAGAAACAGGACTTTCCATGAAGCATAAGGCAGGGATTATATGGAAGACTCCTTATCAAGAAAGAGAATTTAAATTTTAATTATGGTTTATACCCACAGTGTATAAATTTAGTCAACGAACCCTGAGCAAATTTAGATTATAGAAAGGATGTAATTACAGTGCCTGTCAGTGGGCAAACAATAATATGGTATAACAAATTATATATAAAACTTGCATATGTGAAATACCATATATAATTGGGTATTCTTATATAATACAGAATTATGATATAGTTATTATTGTAAGTATATAATCACATACAGTAGTGGCATGATAATATAGTACATTGGAGATACAGTTCATGTATTATTAGAAGTTCCAACCCTTTCAGATCTGTGGTTATATACGGTATATATACTTTGAGATATATACCCTATTAATATCTATCTACATTTAGATTTTACAGAAAATAAAAGATGTCACATAAAAACATCAAACAAAAAATAATGAGAGGTGATATGGATTTGACAATGGGTTTCAAATATTCCAAAATGAAATCTAGGTTAAATCTGAAGACAGAGCACTTAGAGAATGTGCCTTTAAACTACACGGGCTTTTCCTCAAAACATTGCTTTATCCTGCCCTGGCAAAAAGGAAACTAAACTGATAAGCGTTTCTAGGAAGTGGGAGTATAGGAAATGAGAAGGATGTTGCCGGGGGAAGAGCAATCAGTGTGATGCTGGTTGATTGCTAATGCCACGTGCAAAGATGGAAGAACACAGTGCAGGGGGCACCTGCTGCCTTATGCCTCGAACACCACAGCAGACACCACCACGGTGCTGGTGGTCAGTGGCTTTGGTTCACCCAGTAACTCTGCCCCCCTCCTGGTTTATTTTCTTTTGCCTTTTCTGTGCTTTACAGCCCAGCTCAAGGTCACATTTGTGCAGCCCTGAAGTTCTATGGGTAAACTGCCTGTGGCCCACAGTTGCTAGAAAAAACATCACCTGCATTTTGCTCAATATGAGATTATCATGGAACTGAGTATGATAGCCGATGTATAAGCTACTTTTATTTCTATTGGTATTTCTTCTTTTTGCTCTGAATCATCACCTCCATTCTCTGACAATAGCTTTACTTCCAAAATTCTTTCTCACTGTAAGACTTGCTGTTTGTGTGTAGCCGTAACTCTGGAGGAGAAGGTCTCTTCAGAATGGTCAACCCAACCATGAAACAGCTAAAGGTAGAAACAGAGGAGGGGATGGTGTCAGAAAATCCCAGATAGTATCTGAGAAATAGGTTAATTTCAAGACCCTACAATCCCAGCAATCACACTCTGAGGATAATGAAAGACTTTTGCTATTGCTGCATGCTTTAAACCTGCTGTAGCCTAGCCGTGGGTGGGTGCATGCTGATCTTCTCAGGACTATTTGTTTATCTGTGGTTTTAGGATATCTAAAAGTATTCATGGACCTTTTGTTTTTTTTTCATCAGATGTCTTTAGTGTTTGTGTATTTAATGTGACCAGGAAACTCTTATTCTTCTAATTTGAGGCAGAGAAAAGAAAAAGATTGAATTCCCCTGCATGAATAATATAATTGACATGAACCATCTGGGGTATTTTGACTAAGGGGCTGGGAGTCTCTGAAGTCAAGATTACCCTGCATGGCGATGCCTAACTGAAAATGATGGAAGAAAGATGTGCTAAAAAGAAACTACAGGCCAGATGATAGAAGCTTTGTAAAAAGGGTCTTTCCTTAAGCCAGGCTTGAGGTATTACAGAACTGCCTGCTTCGGAAAAAAAAAAAAAAATCAGATCAATAAGCTTCCAAATTTCTATAGTCCAGACAAGCCTCTATTTTCTTTTTATTTCTCCAAGATCTCAAGGGGCTGTGGCTCAAAAGCAGAGAGTTGTGGTAATAGCAAAGGGCAAAAGGAAAAAAAAAGAGAGAGAGAGAGAGATCTGGGAAGAAATTTCAAAGGAGACACTCTTCTAAAAAGCTCTGTCTGGAAAGCATGTACTGGTCTCCCAGGGCTTTAACATGAGGCCAGCATCTGGAATTTATTCTGTAAACATTTACTAAATAACTGCAAAGTTTCAAAGAGCACGGTGGGCTGCTCCTTCCCTCTTGAGCATATGTGTATATGAACTCAGGTGTGGCTACCTACACTTGTGTTTGTGCGTACATGAGTCCTATACACACATGTGTAGGCCTTACTGTCATTACTTTGTGGTAGTCTGTTTTAAATGATGGTGGGCTAGAAACTGATCTTTATTAAAAAAGATTTAGACACATGATTTTGTAATATGAGTGGTTGTGTTATATTTTCCAATCAATTTATTTCTGGGCCCAGGTTAATAGCTTCCCCCCACCATCCTGCCTGAGGACCCTGGACCTCTGTACCAGAACACATGAGATCAAAGTGAAACTACTCTTCAGTTCCTCCTGCTGGACAAGTGTTCAGCTGAGTACCTGCAAGTCTGCTGCCCTCCCGCTGGGTAATCTTACATAGGATACCTAACCTCTCTGAACCCAGATTTTGGTATCTGTAAATCAAGGAGGTTCAGCTAGTCTAGTGGCTGTCAAGTCCTTTTTCCTAAAGTCCTAAGTATCCTCAGAAGTATCTTAGGGGCCATCTCGGGGCCAGGAGGAGGCTCTACGGACCTGATTCAGAGTAGTAGTTCTGTCCTACCTGCCTTGTATGTTGGGACTCTGCACAGGATGTCATGGGAAAAAAGTTTATTACTAAAATTTATAATGACCTTTTAATTCTGTAAGATACCACGCTATACCTCTTCTAAGTGAGAAGAGCTTCCAGCCACTTCTATTTTAGGGGCTCCTGACAGTTGAAGAAATGTTAAAAACAAGTCACGAAACAGAAGCTAAGGTCTGTGATAAACATTTTTAGGGCTATCAGTGTTTCTCATGCCACAACAAAAAACTTATTTGGAGATTGGCTCTCCTCTTGGGGCCTGTGGTAAATACAGGCTCCTGGCTTGGCCATAGGCCAAGTGGTTTTCTTGCCTCCTCCCAACTCCTGTTTTCAGAATAGTACCTGGTTCCCTTCGGCTTCCCTAGTCTAGGTGTCTGTGTGCCGTAGATAACTCTTGGTTCTAGGATTTGAATGTTCCAGTAAAGTCACATATGGGCTCCCAGAGAACTCCCAAGGGTTCCTTACCTGTCTCTATTACATCTTTGTTGCTATAACCTTCATAAGTGTGTTACCATGGTTATTTTATTTCAATAAACACGTTTTTCAATAAGCAAAATATCTGACTAAAAAATACAATGAAATAAAGAAATTTGGATAGTTCTCTAAATCTGTAGTAATGGGAGCTGACAACTATCCATATTTAATCAATGTTACTGATTTCATGAAAGGTGAAAATATAAGAAAATATTTTAAAACCATATTAAGTACTAAAAGGAGCAATGAAACATGAATATGAATCACACATAATGAAAACAGGCTCCTTTTTATATATAGGAGGGAAATTTTATGAAAAAGATCATTTCAACTTTTCATGGGTGATATAATGTATGTATAATGTATAATGTATAATGTATAATATAATGAAAAAGAAAAAGATTGTTTCAACCTTCTATGGGTGATATAATACAAAATGGAAGAAAGAAAAATATTGTTTCAACCTTCCATGGGTGGTATATCTAGGGCAGTTTGCCTTAGTAGTATTCTACAATGTGCATTAAACTTGTGATTTTGATATCTCTATAAAATATATGCTAGCACTACATTTAACCAAATACCCAAAGAACCTGAATTATCAGGTACCTGAAACTGGTGAGAGTGTTGCTTGACTTAACGGAACTCCTCAAGTGTAGTAGTTTGTGGGAAACATAACCCACTACACCACCTAAAAGGTTGCAGAAGAACAGGAGAATGGAGGGTGCACAGGTCTTTCTGGTGCGAGGATGGCTGAGAGCAGTGATGTGTGATTGAGGGGATTCTGATTCCTATTTGCTCCTAGTCCAAGACACCTAGGTTAACGTCACCATTCCCATTTAATCTTTTTAATTTAGTAGCCTCCCAATCAAGCAAAGTGACCAGGGTAGTATTCAAACCTGCCTGATCTTGCTTGAGAAACTAACCTTGGCGATGTGCTCAAATACACTTGTTTCCCTCAGGGGTTTCAGCGTCTTCAAGAGTACCAGAAGGTCCATGCCATGTAGCAATTTATCATTTTGTAAAGGAACATGCTTGGAACTTGCAAGAGGGAGTCACTTAGGAAGTGAGTGTCCCTGGGCTGTCCTGAAACACTTACACCTCAGGCATAAACAACTATCATTGTTCTATACTTTGGCTGCCTTTATAACAACTTCCTGGCAGTGAAATTCAGATTCTTCTCATAAAGAAAATCTTCTGCTAATTCATTAAAGGAAATAGAGGGGAAATAACATAAGTCAGAGGCATGGTTCTTAGCCAGAAAGTAAAAAAGTTTGATGAGTGAAAAGTTGAGTTAGAAATGGCCAACACCATAGAGAGGGTAGAAAGATCAGTGGTTTCCAGGACTTCAGGGGAGGTAACAGAAGAGAAAAAGATGAATAGGTAAAGGACAGGACATTTTAGGGTGAAACTACTCTATATCACACCATAATGGTGGATATATGACATCATGTACTTGTTAAAAGCCATCTTTTAACACAAAGAAAGAACCCGAATGCAACTTACAGACTTTAGTTAATAATAATGCATCAGGATCAGTTCACTAATTGTAACAACTGTTTCACACCAATGAGCAATGTTAGCAGGAGTTAACTCTGTGCAGGGGAGAGGTCATATGTAAGAATCCTGTACTTTCTGCTCAATTTTTCTATAGACCTAAAACTGCTCTAAAAATAAAGTCTATTGATTAAAAAAAAAAGTTGCATTAAGAAGGGGCTCCTCCCTCGTGTCCTGTACAACATACCCTCAAATGACAGAGCTAAGGAAAGTGAAACCATTTCAATGAGCTACTCACTGTGTAAAAGCTATTTATCAAATGGAGAATGAAACATTGGTCCAAACTGAACAAGTCGTTGTCTGGTTATGTAAACAACAAAATGACATTTATGTACTTCTTACTCACGAGACAGAATTTCACTGCGTTGCTCCAGCTAGAGAACCGTGACATCATCATACCCCACAGGAACCTCCAACTCCTGGGCTCAAGGGATCCTCCTGCTTTAGGCTCTCATGTAGCTGGGACCACAGGGATATCCGTGAGAGGCTAATTATTTTTATTATTTTTTTTTCTTAGAGATGGGGCTCTTCCTCTTGCTCTTGCTCAGGCTGATCCTGAACTCCTGACACCAAGCCATCCTCCAGCGTCAGCCTTCCAGAATGCTAGCATTACAGGCATGAGCCACTGTGCTGGGCCCCAAAAATGACTTAAA
Source organism: Galagoides demidoff (assembly GCA_963574575.1). Lineage (NCBI taxonomy): Eukaryota > Metazoa > Chordata > Mammalia > Primates > Galagidae > Galagoides > Galagoides demidoff. Next base: position 7,436 of record CAUYQV010121696.1, read on the forward strand.
TGAACAGTGATTTCAGAAGAAGCCAAAAGGCTGTGCAAAGACTTACATGAAGCAACCAGTGAGACTACTTGACTTTTCCAAGAGTAAACTTTAGGAAGTGTTTTTAAAAAGAAATGCTCCATGCTGTGAAATTAATAGGAGAGGGCCACTTAGCTGCAAAAAAAAAAAAAAAATGTGGACAAAACATCTGTGTGCACATCCACAAATCTAAAATGATTTAGAATCTAAGCAGGCATCTTTAAACTATGGCCTGCGAGCCACATGCTGCCCTCTGAGGACATTTATCCAGCCCGCTGGTTGTTTTTGCCACCGCTGCCTGTCCTGCTTAGCAGCTGACTTGTCCTGGGGCCTGCAGTCCAACCCTCCAATGGTCTGAAGGACAGTGAACTGGCTCCCTGTTTAAAAAGTTGGAGGAGCCCTGAAAAGAGTCTGAGGGCAGGTCATCTCCTCTGATACCTTGCAGAAGGGTCCAGGTCTCTGGGTCACTTTCCCAAATGAGCAAATCTTGTGCTTCCGTGTAGTAAATTTCATCTTCGTCTTCATCTCCAAGTCAGCATGTTTTATCATCCCTGTGACAGTTCTGCTGATTTAGGCTACTAGCAAAAGAAATGTACATAATGTGATACATTGAGCTTATTTTACTGGCCGGTTTTGTTTTTTATGGCTCTATGCATATAAATGACTTTATCTCATATACCTAGATTTGTTCAGGGTCTGAAGAGTGCAGTCAGAATTTTCGGCTCTAGTTAACTGTTTTGTGAGGAAGGGAAATTAAATCTTCCCTGAAGCTAATCAAGTGGGATTCTTGAAGTCCTCGTGAAAGGTCTACTTTAATTTGAAGGAGGTGAAAACATTCAACGATGCAGCAGAAGGGAAGTGAAAATTCGGTAGCTTTTCACCACAAATGTTTGAATGATAAAGCTAACTATCCGGGAGTGTGGTAAGTGGAAAATAAATGAACAAAAACAAAGGGGAAATACAACAGCAACTTAGTTTAATATCCTCTTTTCTCCAGAGATCAGAACAAGGTTCCAGAGAGGCAAGGTAGCTGATAAATGTAACAGCAACACAGCAAATGGGAAAAACACAATTCCAGCCTAAAATGTAATTCCCTAGGCACTGTGCAATTATTGACAATTTGTATTTTCCAGTCTTATCATAGATCTTCCTTGGGCGGCATGTGTTACTGAGAAAATTAACCACGTTACACAGCAATAATGTTAAAGGCATCACTTTGAAAAGCACTACGTAAATATTGCCTTGAAAACTACGAGGTTGCTAGGAAATTATGTCAAGGGCAATCTTCTTTAGTCATATCTGATTTTTCCATTTTATACCTTCCTCAATCATTAGGGTTTAAGCCCCACAGGAATGCACATGAGGATAGCTTACATACCTCTGCAACTACACATGTTCCCAGGGTTCCATTTGAACCAGGTATTAGTGTTAAGAATTTTGAACAGGGTCAGCTTTTCTGGAAAAGGACAACCCTTGGGTTCTTGACCATATGGAAGTTTGTACAGGACAGGAGAAGATGGGTTTAGGCTGGGTCCAGGTGGACATTTATATACATTTCTACGGAATGAATCAAAGGAGAAGTCTTAGGGGAAAGCCCAACCAAGTGATTCGAGTTATTTTAAGGAGGAACAATTCATCGTATTGGTTGCCAAGCTGAAAATGCCTGGACAGCCTATTCAAAGAGCCAGCAGCAGGCAGAGGAGAGATCAGAGATTGTATCAGAAACTCTCGCCAGGAAGCAAAGAGAAAGCTGGGCAGTACCCCTCCTGCGAATGAGTATTTCACTGGTCCTACGCATGGTGGGGGTGGGGCTGAGAAAGCCAGAGAGATTTCTCTCACAGTGGCTCCTAAGGGCCTTCTTTTCCATTCATTCTACCCACTCACTAAAGGTAAATCCTTGATTCACTGATGGGAAAAGGAATAGATAACACAGAGAAATAATTCATAGTGAGGTCTGGACAGTCCTTTCTCTCAGTTCTGCACTTTCAGAATCAGAAACGACATTGCATTCATCATTTTATTAAACCTCATGGAGCCTGGGAGAGGGTATGATTTTTCCTGTTAACAGATGAGGAACTGAGGTTCGGAGACACTGGTGCAAACTATCAAATATAGTAAATAGCTGAGCGAAAACGTGAAAACCCAAGTCAAGCATATTGAAAACAAAACCAAAGGCTCACCTCTAATCCATGCAAAAAGACCTTAATGGTTACAACAGTGATAAACTGAACACCCTAGAAATGGCCCTGTATTAGGTAGGTATTCTGCAAAGGAATCTTGATAAAACAACATGAAGGAAAAACCTCCTTCACATCAATGCGGGCACAAAGTGGGCAGAGATGGCAGGAGAGTGATTTTCCACGAGAAAGGGAGCCTGCCAAAAACCAGTGAAAATAAACTTTTGAAAAGGAAAATTTTAATTTCATCCAACTATAAATGAAAAAGCCTGCCAAGGGCCATTAGCCAAATGCAGCCTGTCACCGGATGGGCTCCACACTCACAGTCCCGGCGATGAGACTGCTGAGCTGCTCATTTTATAAATCAGTCACTGCTAATACAATCACTTCTATTTCTGGAGTCCAAAGAGTATCTTCCTCAGCCACGAAGGAGACAGTAAATGAAAGGCCATTTTATTTACGTTTTTCAAGTAGGGAGAATACGCCCGGACTAGGTCCATTCGAGTCTGTGCCATTATCTTTTAGGAGGAAATTTATCAGTGCCTAATATTTAAGAACATCATAATGTGCTGGACACAGAGAGACACAAGGTCACAAAGTCCCCTTAGGCTTACTGTTAATGGGAGCCAGGCGCTGCCCAAATTTGCAGATGAGCTGAATTTCCCACAAGGAAGTTTCTACGTTTCTCTGGTCCTAGAGGCAGGAAACTGCCAAATGGCTGGAAGAGGGTAGACTTTGATGAATAAATGGGATATCAGGATACAGTGCACTGAGACAGCGCCAGGCCTCATTTCCCAGAGCGTTCTCACTCACTTTCAGGGAAGGGGAAATGGGTTTTGCTTTGAAAACAGGACCCTCGGCTCCACCCAGGCAGCACAGAGACTCCTTTTCCCGCGTCCCAGTTTGCCCTCTGCTTCCAACCGTGCTTCATCAATAGGAGACCACAATTTTATCTGCCCATTTTCATACTTAGTGTCACCTTTTAAGAACTTATAATTTATGAAATATTCATGCCTTCGATAGTCACAGTGGCTATGCTATAATTTTCCAGTTTTCTCTGAACACATTTTAATAAACAATACTTGGAAAAAACGTACCCTGTGGAGTATTTCAGGGGGGTCTTTGCATTCCCTCTGGGAAACTGGGTTTCTCAGAAAAGGACATTCTATAAATGTTGAACTGTCCTACATTAATTACTAAAGTAACAGACACTTAAGTTTTTTATCTGGTCCTCACTTTACTGTGTGTTTAAATGGTTTTTCAATAGAGAAAAGACAATGAAACATATCCCTTCGGCACTGCCCTTCTATAAAGCCATCTCTGAAAGGCGGCCTGTGTTCCTGCAGGTTCCCCCACTGGTCACGTGGAGTATCATGGCTGGGGCACCAGGTCTCTGCAGCTTACTGGGGTTCTGTCTGTCTCACGCCCTCCCTTTCTCTCTCCTGTCTAGTGTGCAAACCCAGAGGGCCTACTGCCAAAGAGCAGAAAGGAAGATTTTACTGGTGAATAAAATCTCACAAAGGAAACAGAAGAAAAAATGGCAAAAGAAGACTCTGAGAAAACCTGCTTTCCATGCTCTTCCCTGCTCTTTTTTTTTTTTTTGTTTGAGACAGTCTCACTTTGTCACCCTCAGTAGAGTGCTGTGGCGTCACAGCTCACAGCAACCTCAGACTCTTGGGCTCAAGTGATTCTACTGCCTCAGCCTCCTGAGTAGCTGCACTACAGGCACCCGCCACAATGCCCACCTGTTTTTAGGTATGGGGTCTCGCCCTGACTCAGGCTGGTATCAAACCCAAGAGCTCAGGCGATCCATCGGCCTCAGCCTCCCAGGTGCTGGGATTACCGGCGTGAGCCACCACGTCTTTCTCATTCCTGCCTGGGTTTTCCTTTCTCTGGAGTGCTGTGATGGATACTGGTGTCCCCAGATAGGAACCCAGCTCTCCAGCTCTGGCAGGGATAGGGGCATTGTGACTTGCATACATGAATAACCTAAGACAGGAAGTGACAGGTGCTGGAGAAGAGGCACAAAAGTCTGAAGAGCGAGTAGGTCCTGCGACTCGAGAGGAATAAAGAGAGTCTTCATGAAAGAAGCTGCCCTTGGGTTGGGCCCAGGAGGACAACAGAGCCGCTCTCTCCCCGAACGCTATTCCACCTCAATGGTCACCTTTCAAAATCCAACCTGTCTCCTAAAGGCTCATTTTGGACTCCAGCCTATCTGGAGTGGCATTACCAATGCCACACTAGTACCTGTTCATATTTTTTTTCTGTTCCTTGAACCAAGAGTCACTTGGCACTTTTCCCCTGCAGCACCCACCACATTCTGGCTTATGTTACATTGGTCTGTGTATTTCCTGTTGACTCTTCTGGACAGCTACTTCTTCCCAACCTTCCACACTCCTATTGGCACCTAGCCTGGCATGCAACGTGGGTCCCAGTGGTTTTCCCCAAAAAAGGAACAAGTGATTTCGTCTCCCTTCTCCTCGTATGTCCACTGGCCTGTCCATGTGCTGACTTTCCTACAAAGCAATAATTTTAACAAATTTTTGTTCCATCTTTCCTAATGTTTGGAGAAAATGCATCAAGAGCCTTTGCCTTATACACAATGCAAGTTAGACCCGTAGCATGAGCCTGTAATTTGCAAGTTGGCTTCTTACAGGATTGTATATAACACAAGAAGAAAATCTAGTCTAAAAACCTTGATGTCATGTTATTATCCTGCCTCTCTTGAGTGATAAAGCTGAAAGGTGGACTTGGCCTTGATAACTGAGCCTCGTTATGTTATGGAATTTGATTTTTAACTCTGAATTGCTATTTACCTCTGAAATATTATGTCCCAATTTTGTCTGCCTGAGGTAAAACCATTGGCCCATATAAAGCATTTGAAAAGTAATATGGCTCTCAATAGACAAAAATGCAAGAGTATAATTGCTGGCATCCTCCAAATTAAATATTCTAGCTTCTTTAATAGTTTTGAGTCCTGGAGTAAATAAAGCTATATAATAACCAATTCCTTTGAATGACGGTTGTTAGGACATGAAAAAAAGTTTTCTATAAATAATAAGCATTAGCAAGATTTTACTTTCTCCTTCAGAAAAGAACTAATATCACATAAGCTTTTGGTTTTATAATCAAGACTTGAAGCAGAGAATCTATTAGCAGGGATCCATCAATTTTTCATTTAGTACTAATCCGTCCACCCCGTCATCTATCCACGCATCTTGGTGGCTGGTGCATACTCCCTCAGTGATCTGGACAAAATCATGCAATGATTTACACCTTCCCGGCTCCAGCTTGTACTGTGGCCGTTATCAGGACCACATGCTCCACCCTGGCTTTGGTGGCTTCATGCACGCTGACGAGCAGAGTGTTCTTGCGTCCTGCTCTGGTGGTCCCCAATACTGGGGTGTGGTGACACACTGGAAATGCATATGTAACCTCCAAGTTCAAGGGAGTTAATGAGCATGAGGCTACTCTTGACAAATACAGGGTCAAGCAAGTACCAGCCATCTGCAGTGTGGCCAACTTGATAATGCAACATTTTCAGGTTGCATGAGCCTCTACTTCACTCTCCAAGCCCACTCACTAGGATCACTTCCAAATTAGACTGTCTGCCTGTAAGTCTTCACGTCAAGCTGGACCTTCAGAAGAACCAAGGATAAAATGCTTGGAACCAGGATTCATATAGAAAGATACTAGGGTGGGATTTTAAAGCTGCATCATTTAACAGTCAAACAGCAATAGGGATTCTATTGTCTTAAGTAGGATGGGAGGGAATCCCCAGCATGCAGTGGCTTCACAATTATCCTCAGCCGTGATAGACTGGGATGGACTAGAAAACTTCAGCAAAGCCTGATAGGGGAAACATAGTTCTCACTCTGGGAGAAAATAAGAGCAAGGGATCAGCTAATACACGTACACAATTACATATAATCCCACACATCGGGAGGAACGAGGAGAACAGATGTGGGAATAGATCACAAGGATCTTGGACAACGGTGTGGGGAGGAAGAAAGCAGAACGATGGTCAGTGTCCCAGCAGGTGCCCATGGACTCAGCCCTGACAGGCTGCTGGATGCTCCTTGAAGCTTGGCCTCAATGATGGCCAACATTAATCTGTCTTGGCAGAGCATCGAGTTGGACATCTTAAAGAGGCAGGAATGTTAGAATGATTTTTTTTTTTTTTTTTTTGTAGAGACAGAGTCTCACTTTGTTGCCCTTGGTAGAATACCATAGAGTCACACAGCTCACAGCAATCTCCAACTCCTGGGCTTAAGCGATTCTCTTGCCTCAGCCTACGCCCATTACAATGCCCGGCTATTTTTTGGTTGCAGTTTGGTCAGGGCCAGGTTTGAACCTGCCACCCTCAGTATATGGGGCCAGTGCCCTACTCAATGAGCTATAAGTGCCACCCAGAATGGATTTATTATATACAATTAGAGAACTAACTCCTTAACTATTTTTCTAGAAGGGCCCAGGGAATTTCCCTATTTATTTAATTTTATTTAATTTATTTTTTACTTATGTATGTATATATTTATGTATTTATTTATTTAGAGACAGAACCTCACTCTGATGCCCTGGGTAGAGTGCCGTCATAGCTCTCAGCAACCTCAAACTCCTGGGATCAAGTGATCCTCTTGACTCAGCCTCCCCAGTAGCTGGGACTACAGGTACCAGCCACAACACCTGGCTAGTTTTTCAATTTTTGGTAGAGACAAGGTCTCACTCTTGCTCAGGCTGGTCTTGAAGTCCCACCTGGGCCTCCCAGAGTGCTAGGATTACAGGCGTGAACACGGTGCCTGGTCTTCCCTTTCCTTAGAGCAATCAGGAATGCACTGGTAAAGGAACCCTGACGTCTGTGAGAAGCACAGTGGCAACTATCCACTATAGGACATGGTTTATAATAAGAGATATGACCTTGAAATTGGGTTCTGTGCTCTCAAAGAGGATGACACTATTTTAGAATAGCAGAATAAGGTGAGTTGCATCTGATCATCAGCGGCAAGCTTGACATAATTACCACAACAGGCAACAAAGGCCAGACCAGAGTGGCAATCAGACCCACAAGAGTAGCATTACTAGTAGCATTATGACGTATATAAAGAGAAACTACTGTGATACTTTATTTTTAATCAGGAATTGGCAAGCAGAATTCTGATGTCAGTTGCTGCAATGGAATAAATCAGTATTCCTCATTTAGTCTTGATCCAAGTTAGTTCACAGTCCCAGAAACCACTGACTAACGGGGAGGCAGGGAAAACTTGAGAGATAACCATGTAGTGTTCACAAGTGTGTAGACTAACATTCTCATTATCCTTCCTTAAGCGTACCTACAGCCATTTACAGGTAACTCTGCACTACGTAGACGGTAATACCCGTACTTTGCAAGGGCTACTGGACATAGTCTCCTGGACCCAAATCCCTTGATTGCAGCATGGACTGATAGAAGGCAGGCGGTAAATTATTTCTGCCCACATTCCCATTAGGTCTTCAGACCCATCCTGGGGTTATATGCCTGGTCCCTAAGTGTACATTAGGGTACATATGACTGGTGGTTGGTAGAACCCTTACTTTTGCTCTCTGCCCAGTGAAGTATGATCCACTTTTGTAGAAGGGGTCAAGTGCTAGCCTCATAAACTTCCCCCCCATACACATACAATTAAAAAATAGTAAATGGGAAACAGCGCCACGTTCCAGGAGGAACTGCAGAGGTTAGTGCCACCATCAAAGACCTAAAGGACCAAAGACATCCCCGATGACATGCCCATTCAATATGTCTGTTTGGTTTCTGCAAAAGCAGCTAGAGCATAATGCATGACACGACACCCAGGAAGTTCCCTGAGTGGTGACCCTAATCGCAGCTTCTGTGCTGACTGCGGCATCCTCACTGAGAGATCAGCACACAGCCTGGCACCCAGCAGGCAGTCTGCATCTGTGAATAATGTGCAGCAGGTCTGTAAATCCCCTTCAGTAAAGAAAATCAAAAGCCGTTTGCCTTCAAACAGCAAAGACACCAATTCACATCCACTGTCTTGCTCCAGGGCTCTGAGAGCTCGGCTGTCTCTGTCACAGTATTATCCAGAGACCTGATCACCTTACTCACCAAAGAACCTCATGCTGTCTCACTACAGTTGGTGACAGCATGTTATCAGACCTGATTCTCAAGAGACAATAATTACTCCAGTAACAAACATGCACGCCGCAGGGGAGAGACCGAGTCCCTGCCCCACTCTGTCTCTCTGCCCTTTATGCCCTACTTTGTGGTAAGCGACTGGAAACATTTCTGCTGGTTTACAGCGAGCACGATGTTAATGTTTGTCAATAGAGGGCGCTAGAGGGACACTGCAGGTGAAAGGGGCTTCTCTGCCTGGAGAGAAGCGGGGGGGGGGGTTTGCTGCAGGGGGTTTGCTTCTTTTTGCTCCTAATGTGCACAATAGCAGAAGACTGAATGCGTGTGTGAGTGTGAGTGTGTGAGTGTGCATGTGTGTGTGCATGTATGTGGGAACATGTGTGGACATCCAGCAGTGCCTGTCTTAGCTGAGCTCCCAGAGCCCACAATCCCTAGGGGAGCCTGCAGCCTTAGCCCTAGCCCAGTGACAACCTGGCTGAGGCTTTCCAGATGTAGACACAAGGACCATGGGCCTGTGCCGCCTGGTTGGTGAGCAAGCTCCTGGCGCCCTCACTCCCTATGCCAGCCCACCCACCAGCCTCGACCCATCTTGTTTCTCTTGGCTGTTCCTACACAGTGCACACCCCACCACCCACAGGGAGCCGGTTCCTGAACCCCATGCCCGCCCTCCAGGAGCCCACCCCAGTCTGCCATGGCCCACCTGCATCCCAGAGATTGTAGAACATCTTTAGCCTGGGAAACCCTGTAAACATCTCTGCCATGCAAAGGGCTGCAACTATGCCTTTTCTAAGATTTTGAACGCCAGCCTTGGCGAGGGAAGTCCTCCGCTCCACCCTACAAGTTTGTTCCTCTCTTACACACTCTCTCTCAACCCTGGGGTATTCTTCAGAGTTCTCTTCAAATCATTATAGTTATTCTCCTGCTATATAGTTAAGAATTTCTGATATAAAACTTCCTGTTCAAGATATTGTGTGGTTTCATCTAAAAACTCAGGTGTCTTCTTACTTTGGTGAATAGTTTAGGACCCCAAAGGTCAAATGGCATGTGGGGATGTCCTCTCTGATAAAAGACAAAGTGCCACACCCCAAAGCCCTCACGGCTAGAAAGCAGGTCCAGCACCGGGGAGGTCTGTTAGATCTTAAAGGTAACATGTTACTACTGGGAAAACCTTCCTGATCAATTTATCTGAACACCTGAAAAGCTGTCAGTCGGGGAGGAGCCCAGAAAGAAAGGGTTCTGCCTCAGGTCCAGGCTGAGGGACAAGCTGTCTGCGATTTTAGCAAGAGTCCTACTGACAGGCCTAAGGATGCTGTGTGGCACTTCAGCCCCAGAGGACAGCTGCAGCACTGACCTGCAGGTCTCCGCAGCAAGGCTACGCCTTCTGAGGCAGAGAACTACTTGACCTTTGACCAACCCTTCTGGCATGCCACATGGCCCAGGCTAATATGAAGCATTTGGATATGGGCCACCAAGTGACTGTCTGATCAAAGTTCCTATCAGGAGCTGGTTATCACAAGATTCAGAACATCCTAAGTGTGGGTAGGTTCAATCATTACAGTTATTCTGTGTCAGAATACATACAATCCACGTAGTCTGTGGTATTGCAGAAATGCTATGTTCCCTGCTGAGCCTGACTGGGTACAACAAGCCTAAAGAAATGACATGATGATGGGTGGCACCTGTGGCTCAAGGAGTAGGGTACCAGCCCCATATACCATATACTGGGGGTTGCGGGTTTAAGCCTGGCCCCGGCCAAAACGGCAAAAAAAAAAAAAAAGAAAGAAAAGAAAAGAAAGAAATGACATGATGGGTTGGCCCAGGCTCTGCCAACTCCCCTGCACTAACTTACATCTACTGCCTTGGGAGATGTTCCCTACAACCAATTGACAGGGAGAGAAACCTCAAGCCTGTTTGCAGACACAGTGGCCTGTATATTGGCTCTAACTGAAAATTGGCTGCTGCTGTCTACATCCTCTCCTAGGACCACATTGGATGTTTGTGTCTGCTTTGTGAAAGATCAGATGGTACTACGAGAATGGTTTTATCTGGGCTCTGTTCTGATCCATGGAACTGTATCTCTGTTTTTGTGTCAGAACCATGCTGTTTTGGTCAAAATAGCTTTGTAATATAGCTTGAACTCTGGTAAAATGATGCCTCCCATGTTCTTTTTGCTTAAGGTCACTTTGGTCATTCAGGGTCTCTTCTGGTTTTCCTTACACACAAAGCGCCATATTAATCTTTTCTAGATCTGCAAAAATAATGTTGGCATTTTAATGGGGACTGCATTGAATCAGTAAATCACTTGGGCAGTATAGACATTTTAGCAACGTTAATTCTGCCAATCCATGAGCAGGATATGTTTTTCCATTCACTTACATCCTCTGCAATTCCCTTCCTCAGTGTTCTCTAGGTCTTTCGCCTCCTTAGTTAAATATATTCCCCCACATTTGCTTTGTTGCTATTGTGTAGAGTATGGAGTCTTTGATTTGATTTTGACTGTTGTTGGTATATAGAAATGCTACTGAGTCGTGTACATTGATTTTGTAACCTAAGACTTTGCAGAATTTATCTGTCCATTCCATGAATCTCTTGGTAGAATCACTGGGGCTTTCTAGATATAAGATCATATTGTCAGCAAAGAGTGATAGTTTGGCTTCATTCCCTATGTGGATACTCTTGATTTCCTTCTCTCGCCTGCTCTGTCCGGCTAGGACTTCCAGCAACGTGTTGTACAGAAGTGAGACTGGGGAAGTTGTGTGTGGCCAAGAATTTTTCCATTTCCTCCATGTTTTCAGGTTTATGTGCACAGAGATTTTTATAGTATTCAGAGATAACAGTTTGTATTTCCATGTTGTAATACTCCTTTTTCATTTGTTCAGTAGAACTATATTGCGTTGTTTAACCTTTTGAGACATGGTGGTGTCTGGGCCTTGATCTTTTGCTTTTGGGTGGTTTTGCCCTGGTGGGTGTCTATTTGTGCTGGCCCATGGAGAATACAGGTCTAAGTGCTTTTTCAGGATAGGTGTGATCTTGACAAATTTCTTTAGTATTTGCTTGTCTTGGAAAGTCTTTATTTCTCCTTCACATAAGATGCTTACTCTTATAGGATACACTATTCTAGGTTGGCCATAACTGTGTTTCAGAAGACCAAGAGTGAGGCCCCAGTCCCTTCTGGCTTGTGAGATCTTAGCTGAGGGCTCTGCCTTAGTCTTGGTTTCCTCTGTGAGTTACTTGATGTGTGCCTTACAGTTCACAGGGGCTCCTCTTGTATTAACTTTGGCAATTCTGATGACTACATGTTGTGTGATTGCTTCTTGGTGATAAATCTCCCAGGAGTCTGTTGCACTTGTAGTATCTAGATGTCCAGATTTCTATCCAGATCTGGGAAATTGTCCTCAAGTATACCCTCAGATAGGTTTTTTGGCCCCTGTGTATTTTCTTCTTCACCTGCAGGGATGTCTGATTTCTTATGCAATACTGATTTCTTATGCAATACCTCTTTATATAATCCCAAATTTCAGGGATGTCTATGATTTCTTATGCTATGCCTCTTTACATAATCCCAAATTTCTTGTAGGCTTTGTTCATTCCTCTTAGGTTTCTGTTCTTCGTCTTTGATGGACTTGCTTCATTCAAAGGTGTTGTCATCTAGATCTGAGATCCTTAATTCCATTGAACTCACCTATTCTTAAGGCTTTCCACTGTGTTTTGTATTTCCTCAAATGAATTTTCCATTTCCAGAATGTCTGCTTAATATATTTTTTTAATAATTCAGTTTCTTCAGGGAATTCATTTTATGCCTGGGTTTTGTGGTTTCTTTGGGTTGGGTTTCTATCTTCTCACGTATTTTTTGAGCTTCTTTACAATTCATATTCAAAATCCTTTATCAGTCATTTCAATATTCTTGCTGTGGTTGGTTTCCACTGGTATAGAGTTATTGTTTTCTATGGGGAGTGTCCTTTCATTCTGCCTTTTCACGTATCTAGAGATCTTTCGCTAATTTCTTCTCTCTAGAGCAGCTTTTGCTTTTTATTTTGTTTAGATAATGGCACACCCAATCTGATCTCTCAGACAGTAGGTGGTGTTTGTGGATGACACTCAACCACACACTGTATGACTTAGTAACTTCTATAAAGGGTTATGCAAATTGATTTCTCTGACAGTAGCTGGTGTTTGACAGAAGGAACAAGCTGCAGTTTTTTGGGGTCCTGTCACCAGTTCTAGTCCCTCTGGAGAAGTACTTGATGCCCCAGGTGATGGGTGGGGCCCTGGATCTTCAGATAAGTCCTTATTTTCTTCCACGGCAGAGGCGGGTGGGAAGGAGCAGCTGGGCAGGAGCAGCTGGGCAGGGCTGGATTGCAAGAGTTTGCCTAAGGATCCATAGAAGCTCAATAATCAGTCCCCACAAGAAATAAGGAGATAGAGTTTATCCTTCCCAATTTCCCCTTTTAAAGAAAAGGAAACAATGGTAGAGATTAAATAAAGGCCTAAAGCTATAAGAGCTAATAAACAGTAAAGCTACAATTCAAACACCAAGAGCGGTTCTTGGAAGAAAGCAATACCTTCTGGAGACCTTCTTTATATAGCAAAGGAAAGACTTTCAAGAGCAGTCCACAGCCCACAGCTGGAGTGGGGGCATATACCTATTGTCCTAGCTACTCTGGACCCAAGGCAGGAGGATGGCTTTAACCTAGGAGCTAGAGACAAAAGGGAGATATTGTACTACTGTGGCCTACATGACAGAGATCCCATCTCTAGAAATAAAAAGAAAGGAAAGGAAAAACAAAGGAAAGAATGGTTCACAGATTGATTCCAGGCTTAAAGTAAATTTTTTTAAATACCAAAACAATGATTTAATAAACTAAAATTTTACTTCTTGAAAAAGATTTTCAAAAAGACCGTAAATCATCACTAAAAATAAAGACTATTACCTTTCACTTTTTCTTTTTTTACATTGTCATCTAAAAGAAAATGAAAACAATCTCTTGTGATTCCTCATTTCGAGACACGGAGGCAGTTCAATGTGGTCTTGCCAATAGTGCTGGACAAGAAAAGGAGACTTGAAATTTAGGAGAGGAAAATGTGAAGTTCTACAGGAATATATGTGCTTTATATTTTCTGAAGTTGGTGAGAATTGTATGGAGTGTCCTCAGGAGGGAAATGATATTTATGATCAACATTTATACCTGCAAAGATGTGGACTTGCTCTTACCTGAGCTTTGCTAAAAGAGTAGCTCATCACAAAAAAGTTTCTACAGTATAATCCACTGCAACCAAAGGAAACTGTCAAGAACAACTCCATTTCTGCCTTCCTTTTCTTCTTATCAAACTTCTTAAAGAATTAGCTGAAGCCCATACTTTCGTGGATAATATCTGATTCCCCCTCTTAGGCCTTAATTTCTCTTTTCTTGAAACCTCTATAGCATTTAATGTCTATATCATTCTTGGCACTTATTAATGACAGCAAGACAGTGTTTTGAAATGTTCCCCAGTGTGATTGCTTTAATTCTGTATTTTACTCTAACACACTTCTGCAACTATAACTAGGCCTGGAGACTGAGGTCTATTGCTCCAGGGGGAAAAAAAAAGAAAAAGAGAAAAACCTCCTTGAGAGGACAGAGTTGATTTCCTAGGCTCTTTAATTCCACAGTAAACTTTTAAACACATACTGTAAAAAAAGGCAATTGTGAAAGTTGCTTTGATGCAATAAGCAAGTATAAAACAGTGAAAAGGTTTGGAGAATTTTCACAATTTTGCTTGGAAACCAAGAGCCAGGGTCTGAAGAAGCCATGATAAAGTATGCCTCAAAATAAAATATTAGAAAGAGAATTCATGGTGATGTAAAAGGGAAAGAAATGTTTGACTCTGAAGAGAGTAGAAGGTTAAGTACCCAGCAGAGTGCATAAAAACAACGATTTTGTAGGAGCCAGCACCAGGCTCTCCAGGTGTGGCCCAGGCAACCCAAGTCTCACGGCTGTTATCTTCTAATGAGGCCGTGTGCAGAGTAATCACTGAGGGGGCTAAATGGCTGGGTAAGATGGGTCTGCAAACAGCTTCACCATGTCCCTCACCATGTAATTGGGTCACCAAGGCCTCCTCACAGGGACACAGAAGGGTTGAGGAAATACAAGAAGACTCAGAGGAGCTGAAGGGGAAACAGAACACAAGGACCTCATGACTCGAGGCCATGACTTGAGTGCAGTAGTGGTTTCTGGGTCACAGGAATGCGACCAGATGAGTTAGGGTGTGTCTCCCTGGAGCCTGGAGAAGATGGTGGACACACATGTTACATCCCTGCCAAAGGATGGGAGGACCCAGTACCCATCCTGCTAGGACATAAACTGAATCCTAAGGAAGAGCAGCAGAAGGAGAAGGGGAGAAGAGAGAGCTCTACGAGTTGGGTTTAAGCTTTTTTACCTTTTCGATTTTCTTTTCAAATTTAAACATTTGGAAGTAGGGCTGCACTATGAACCAGGCAGAATAATCCTACCTCTTTTAGCTCATTAACTAACAAGGTACAAGCCTGAAACTCAGGCCTAAGACAATCAGTGTACTGAGTTCTCCAAGCCAAAGTGACTGGTTGAGGAATGACCATGTGACCGAAGTTGCTCCAATCAGGACTTCTATGCATGTGTGAATGAGGAGGTCGGTCGCCTGATTACTGCTGACAGACACAGGCGGCCTTTGAATAAACCCCACCTCATAGATGCAGAGAGACAGAACAGCAACAAAAATGAGACTGAGAAGGAGAGAATGAGAGGGAGGGAGGGAGGGAAGGGATTCCTCATGACTTTATTAAGCCATTGAATGAATCCTCACCCTGAAAGCAGCTCCACTTCTGAACTAATCACTAATAAATTCCTTCTATTTGTTTCTCAGGTTTAATCAGGTATTTCTGATACTTTCAACTAAAAATATACTAATTTATACTGATAGTGCTCAAACTTGGCTTGGTTACATCTTACCAACATGTTACAGAAATTCCCCTGAAAAACACCACTCTCCTGACATAAGCCAACCAAAGAGACATCACATATGACACAGGAAATCATTGCCACCTCATCCCATTTTTGTTCACCTTTTAGTCTATGAAATAGTGCATATGAAGGAATTTTGTAAAATAGAAAATCTGAAACAGAACACAAAAAGTCACCCGTGATATTTACCACTTGACAGTAACTTCTGGGTAATTTTGGCTTCACGAATTTGACTCTTGGTTTCTATTCTGGATTATTTCTCATAGAATACTTACAAGGATATTTTATATTATAATGTTGAATCTTCATTGTTAAGCATTTAATTGCAGGAATAAACTTCACAATTCTAAATCCTGGAAAACTGACCCAAATTCAGCTTTTGTTGTCTGGTGATCACTTAGGGATGTGCTGGGATTACCACCAGTGTTTGCATGTGTAGAGCCAGTAGGCACCGGCTGAGTGGTGGGAAGTGTGCGGAGGGGCCAGGCGGGCACAGCAGGCTGCCAATGACCTGGTGGGTCTTCACGCTGGTCTGTGGCATTGCTGGAGCTGGGTGTCTCTGTGGTCTAAGAGATGAGAAGTTTGGCCTCTAACTAGGAGTGCTTCCGTGACTCTTGTCCAGCACGGCCATCTCTGTGAAGTGGCTTCTTCCCACATTACGGAACTTCAACTCTTTGCCAGTGTCCGATGGCTTTTTCATCTGAGTCTACTGCGGTAACTGCAGAAATCTGACAATAACGGCAGCCCCCATGGGGTACTCACTCAGTGTCAGGCACATACCAACTTCTAATTTTCCTGGTAATTGTACAAAGAAGGGTGTCAACATTTTAAAATTCTATCATTCCCAGTTTACAGATAAGGAAACTAAGACACAGAGAGATTAGATAACTTGTCCAAGTACACAGATAAAAGCTTATGCTTCACCCACTCTGCTATATACCTCGTTATGTGCTATATAACTTGTTACATATTTGATAGTTACTTGCACATTTTTCATGCTATTACAAACTCTTAATACATAGTATTTTAATGACTACATACATTTTATATCTTTTGTATAACCAAATGTCTATTATGAAATATTTTGATGGTCTTACTCTTTATATTTATAAATCATGCTGTGATAAATATATTTGCACAGAACAATTTTCCTGTTTCTAGAATTTGGGTGGGGGGGATACATTCTCAGAAGTAGAATTATGAAGTCGGTGCTGTAACTATTTTAGAACACTTTGGATATATATTGGAAATTACTTCCCAAAATTGTTGTGACAATTTACATCCCCAGCAGAGAGGTAGAGAGAGGAAGAGATTCACTAATCTCTTTCCTGTTACAAATAGTAAAGGACAATATTCAGTCTTCTTTTTCTGATTTGTTTTTATAAGTAGTATTTTATTATGTAATAATTAAGACACTTAGATACAACAGGTGATTTAAATAACAAAAGCTAGCAACTAAAAATTTAATCTTCTATTTAAAACATTATTTGGAATTACTAAAATAATAAACTAGCTATAGCTTAAAATAATCCAAATACTGCACCACTACGCATAAGTTTAATACTAAGGAAGTAGCTAAGGAGGAAACATTCAAAGAGAGCCACTGAGATAAAATGACCTGCCAAGGCTACAGGTAAGTAGAAATTGTTTCTGAGATGCTTGCTTTACCATTCTCAATTAAAGGAAACGCAGAAAAGTTTAAATGTGAGAAAAAGGAAGAAATATGTATTGCCACATTTTAATGTCAAAAGGTGTTATGAAGGTGTTTCTCAAAAGTTAAGAACAAACAGTAGTTACTTACTTTTCCATTGAGACTCTTGGTGCTTAGCTTAACTTTCAAGTGCCCTGTCCAGCTGATGACCTAAACAAGAGCCTTGAGAAGCTATAAATAGTTCCGCCCATTCTGAACCACGCTCCGTCTCCCTCCTTTGGTACTTAATGGTCTCCCTTAGGAATGTTTTAGGGCCAGATGGCCTTCAGCCCAGTTTCTTGCAAATATTCATTTTAAATGATAATAATTAAATATACTAATTTTCCCTTCCAAGGCCATTTCTACAGAGACCTCTCAGGGCTCCATAAATACTAATGAGGCCTCAGAAATGAGACTTTCACTTTTAGTCTTACTAAATGCCTAAGGGTTTTTCCCCTAAGCTAGTTCCTAAGCATATATAATGACATCCGCATCAGAGGCAAGGGTTTTAGCTTCTCCTTCTGTTAGGATGGTCCTCAGGACACCAGTGTCTCCTCTCATTGTCTGATACCAGTTTGTGTCCAAGGTGCCACCACAGAAGAGAACACTCCATCTATGTTCCAGCCTGGAAATGAGTTATGACAGGGGCTATGAGGAGTTGTCCATTTTCCCTTATTTAACTCCAGAAAACATATTCATCTGATAGTTTGAATCAGTGTTTTTCAAACCCACTAAGCAAGGGCTCTTAACTTAGGGTCCTCGTGTGTGCAAAAAGATCTGGATTGAACACAGAATAAGCTTGAGTAGGAAAAAGATGACATCTTTATTTTCACTAACATTTAACTAAAATTTATTGTTTCCTTTAATATTAATCCCATACTAGTCGTAGTACTTATGACTTTCTTACCGACAGAATTATAGATACTTTCATAGTACTTTAGGCTTGTAAGGTATCTGGAAATATTGCTTACACATGTTTCTGGGATTATGGTAGTTTGTTTTCAGTTTTAATTAAAAAGCACATATATTACCATAACACACATCTAAGAATATTTTAAAACTACATATCAATATACTGGTTTTTCCTTATAATACTATTTATTTTGTGCATAAAACTTAATTTTAACACAATATGTCTACGTTGTTCTGAAGTGCACAAGACACATTGTTTGGACACAAAACAAGTCTCAAAAAATGTAAAAGGATTATAACCATACAAATGATCCTCTACCATAACAATGGAAAGAAGCTAGAAATCAATCCATTGCTAGAAATACACAAATTACTAAAACTTATCAGAGAAGAAACAGAAAATCTGGACATATCTATAATAAAGAGATGTAATCAATAATAATCAACCTTTTCACAAAGAAACGTCCAGCGCCAAACTTCACAAGTGAATTCCACCTAACGTAGAAAAGATTTAAGAGCAATCTTTCTCAAACTACTGTAAAATATTAGAATAAGAGGGAACATATCCTAACTCATTTGATGAAGCCATTATTACTTTGATAACAAAGCCAGACAAAGGTATCACAAGAAAAGAAAACCTACAGCCCCAATCCCTTAAGAATAATAAACAAATTCAGCAAATTTGCAGGGTACCAGATCAACATAGAATACGGTTGTGTTTTTTACACCAAGATAAATAAACCAAAAAAGGAAATTAAGAAAATAACTCCCTTTATGATAGTATTCAAAAGAACAAAATTCCTAGGAATGAATTTAACCAAGGAAGTAAAAGAAAGTACCCTGAAAACAGTAAGACATTGCTGAAATTTTAAAAGACCTAAATAAATGGAAAGACGTCATGTGTTTGTGTATTGGAAGACTTAATTTTGCTAACATGGAAATGCTCCCCAAAGTGATTTATAGGTCCAATGTAATCCTATCAACATTTCATTAGCATTTTTTTCTAGAAATAGAAAGCTTATTCTTATGTACAGATGGACTTGTAAGCCTAACAATCTTGAAACTGGTTAAATGGCCCAAACAATCTTGAAAAGGAAGAACAAAATTAGAAGATCCACACTCCTGATTACAAAACTTACTACAAAGCTATAATAATCAAAACAATGTGGTTCAGGCATAAGGATAGATGTACTGACCAGTCAAATAGAATTAAATCCAGAAATAAACCCATACTTCTATGATTAACTAATTTATAGCAAGAATTCTAAAACCATTTAATGAGAGGAAAATCAATCTTTTTAACAAATGGTATTGGGAAAACTATATGTCTTCACACAAAAGAATGAAGTTGGGCCCCATTTTATACCACATCCAAAAATTAACTCAGAGTGGATCAATGACCTAAAGAAGGAGCTAAAATCATATAATTCATAGAAAAAGATATAGTGACAAATCTTCATAACTTTGGATTTGGCAACGGATTCTTAGATATGCCACTAAAAACATAAGCAACAATAAGATTTAAAAAAATGGATAAACTTCATAAAATTTAGAAACTTTTGTGCATGAAAAGACATTATCAAGAAAGTGAAAAGACAGCCCACAGAATGGGTGAAAATAGTTAGAAATCATGTATCTGACAAGGGTTTAGTCTCCAGAATATACAGCATACTTACAACTCAATAACAAAAGATAAACAACCCAATTTAAAAATGAGCCATTTAAAAGGAGTTGAATAGGTATTTCTCCAAAGAAAATACACAATTGACAAAAAAGACATGAAAAGACACTCACCATTGTTAGCCATTAGAGAAACACAAATCAAAACCACAGTGAGATACCACTTTCCACACCCCAGAGTGGCTGTCAAGAAAGATAGAAAGAAGCAGCAAAGATATAAAGAAATGGGAACCCTCATACATTACTAGCAGGAAAGTAAAATGGTCCAGTTGTTATGGAACATAGTTTGGTGAGTGCTCGAAAAGTTAAGCATAGAATTTCCACATGACCTAGCAATCCCATTCCTAAGTATATACCCAAAATAATTGAAGAGAGGTATTCAAACCAATACATGTGCACATATGTTCACAGCAGTGTGATTTTCGATAACAAAAAGGTAGAAACCACTCAAGTGTCCATCAATAGATAAACGGAGAAACAAATTATGGTATATTCCCAGAATGGAATATTATCCAGCCATATAAAGGACTGAAGTACTGATATACAATGTCTGGTCACATCAAATTCACCCTTTGCATAATCTACAATTATGGAATAAAAATGATTTTATAACCTAATAAACTTCATTTCGTGAATCTGCTACTTAATTTTCATCTGCTACTGTGTTTTCCCCAAAATAAGACCTATGCAAAAAATAAGCCCTAGCAGGAATTCTATGGATTTGTTAAACATAAGCCCTACCCCATTATGAGACCTAGTGATAGGTGTGGCTATGCATAGCCACGCCATGCATTTCAGCACAGAGGATAAGACATCCCCTGAAAATAAGTCCCAGTGTGTCTTCTTGGGAAAAAATAAATATAAGACAGTGTCTTATTTTCAGGAAAACATGGTATTCTAGGAGAATATCTGAATTTCTTAGTATGACATCTAAGGATTTGCATGAAATGGATTCAACTACTTCTCATTATTTTCCATTTCTGCCTTTCTTCTTCATTTACCATAGTGTTGATTTTATGTTCTAGCGATATTAAGCACTTGCGCATGCTCACAGACCACGCTCATTCTTTCCTCCGCGTGGTTGTTCAGATTTTGTCCCTTAATTAGAATTACCTACATTGTCTTGCCAACCGTCTTAGCCTGCTTGGGCTACCATAACAAAATCCCACAGGCTCAGTGGCTCAAACAACAGAAATTTATTTTTTCACGGTTCTGGAGGCTGAAAGTCTATCTATTTTCATCTAGCACACCAGAGAGATTTCAAACCACACAGTGGTGAGAGCCAACAAGACTGAAAATGGAAATTTCATTGTGTACCTGTACTCAACAGTCTGTATTAGTTTTCAACATAAGTAGCCAATGAAAAACTGTCAGACATAAGATGAAAATTCATAATTTAAAAGAGTAGCAAATTATGAAAGAAATACCTCCTAATAAAATGGAATTTTAAAAAATCTTAATTGCTACACATATACACACAGAGAGAGGCATAGTCATACACACAGACTTCCTCTATGGTAATAGCAGGCCAGGTCATAATGTACCAACCCTTGTGTTGAAGGCCACTAATAAACGTGATGAAATCCAGAAAAGTTCATACTGAACATTGAAGACCCAACAGTATATTAGGGAATTTCTTGCTGAAAGAATAAAACAAAAAGAGACAAACTACTAGAGCCTCCCTTTCTAGGGAATATTTGCTTATATATAAAAGCACCTGACAGGTGGAGTTCTTTGAAGTGAGGACCAGGTGAGGTTTGGGGTCCTGAAGTCCTCAGGAATAAGAACCTGAAGAATATCCCCTCTTCCCTGAGTGCCACTTTTATTCTGGCCAATTTGCCTATCCTTGGACAAAGGGCTTAAAGGTCAGTAGACCTTTCAGGTAAATTTCAGGAACTAGAAGGAATGGTCCAAACTTAATGCCCAATGAAGGTCAAAACATATGCTCTACTTGTGGTAGGGATACTCAGGGGCGATACTCTTAACTCGAGGTACCTTAGCAGATCGTCCAGGAAGCTCAGAAAATCATTATGCTTTAATCCAAAACTACTTTCACTTTTAGGTACCTGGCATTAAAAAGAAGAAATTTTTCCCTGGTAGATAATATATTCTAAGTCTCAAATTATTTCCCAAAAATAATTTGTCAAAATTTTCAGGCCCTACTAAAAGACTACAAAGTACATAAAAAAATAGTTAAAATCAATACAAATAATAGACAATAGAAACAAGAAATCCATATTTACAAATAATCAGATACAGAAACTACTGTGGTTGGTTACTACAATCAAGAAAATATGAGCTGAATTTAAGGTTAAAACAAAGCATTTGGAGCAAGTAAAATATGCCACTGAAGATGTGAAAAACATTGAACTAGAAATTATGGAACTGAAAAATACAATAATGAAAGATAAGAACCCAATAGGTGAGTTTCACACTGATGAAGAGAAAATTAACAAACTAGAAGACAGATCAGAAAAAAAACACTCAGAATTCAGCATGAAGAGACAAAATACAGGGCACACACAGGAGAAGGTAAGAGACCTTAAAAGACACAGCTGACATGCATTAAATTCGAGTTCCACAGGGGCATGAAGGACAAGTGGAGCAGAAGTAATGTTTGAAGAGAACTGATATCTAAACTCATGTTGATGATATAAAACAAATTCAAATTATGTGACCAAAATGTGTGCACCCCTCTAATACTCAGAAATAAAAATTTTTAAAATAAAAATAATAAAACACACACATGCAAGCTTAAGAGAAAAGATAAAATGGAAAACAATACTATTCAATAAGCCTTAAAAAAATAATTATGATTGTCAACTAGTGTGCTATTAAAGGATCTTAGGGGGTGCCACGAAAATTTTTAAAGATCATTAATTAAATTATTTTCAAAAGAAGTTCAAAGCACAGTAAGTATAACCTTTTATACTTTTTTTGGATCAACATTATTTAAGTGTATCGCAGTTTATCGGTTCAAGTGTGCCATGAGATGAAAATGGTTGAAAAACACAGCTTTAAAAGCATCTGTTGGATAAGTAAAAATAAATTCACATCTAGATACATCACAATGGAACAGTAGAAAATAGAGGACAACAAAATATTACATACAGCAGAAAAATAGATTAAATTCATAGGCCCAACGCAAACTACAAGTGACTTCTTAGAAGAAATATTAGAAGCCAGAAGTAAGTACAAACATTTCTTCAAGAAAGCACAATTATAAATGGAATTGAAATCATTTATCAAATGCAACACAAGTTTTCCCACAAAGAAGCTACAAGTTCCTGTGGCTTCTCCAGCAACTTCTATCTTCCAGAGAGCAGAAAAAAGACATACCTCTCTCTGATTCCTCCTTCTTATGTATATCAGCATAACCTTGTTACCAAACAACAACAAAAGAAGTGCAAAAAGGACCCTAATGTAGGCTAGCCTCGGTCACGACCACACATGCAAATAAATCTCTCACAAAGTTGACGTAATGTCTATAAATATTTACACTTCAGTTCATACATCATAAAGATGCATAATCAAAAACAGGAATAGAAATAAAAAGATAATACGATTGTTTTAGTAGTTTAAAATACGCTCAGAAATTAAAAAGGACATTCATAATGTAATCATCTCATTTGATTATAAAATAAAATGTGCCCTATAAATTCTTTGAAATATTTATAAAGTGAACAATTACAAAGTAGGGCTAGCTCTATTACGAAGGAATTTCATTAAATTCTGAAATGCAGAATCCTAGATTTTTTTTTCTTTTTTTGCAATAATTCAACTAAAGTAAAAACAAATTTCTTCCACAAAGGAATTGGTTAGCATGTGTAAAAGAAAAAAATAAATGAATTAGAAATATGTCTCTCTCCCACCAAAAGAGATAAATAGTTGAATCAACAAATTAAATGAAGTAATGGTTGATATGCATAAAATATTTCAAACTCTGGTATGTCCTCCAAAAGATTAAAATGCAGATACATAGATATTAAGAGTAAGAAAAGTAGAATGAAAGCATGAATGAAAGATTTTTTTAAAAATAAGGATAAATATTAAAAATTATAGCACCCAAATTAGATGATCCTTAAATGACTTTCCAGAAAAATTATTTAAATTTAATTATAAAGAGGTATAAAATCTTAATGGACTATACAAAATACAGAAATTTGTCAAAATTATAACTCTGATCATAGACACCAGATCCACCTATTTTAAATTTCACTCAGGCCTTCAAGAAAGTATTTTATTATCTTATTTAGTAACTATTTCAGATCATAGTATAAGTTTAAAATTTACTTACTTTTAAAAGTATAAGATCTTCATTTAATAAGAATATTATAATATGGGGGAGAAGTGAAAGGGGGAGAAAGAGGGGAGAGTGAGCAGGTCCTAAACCTGGGTTGAAGAGGACAACATTCTACAGGGTCTTACAGCAATGTATTAGAAAAAAAAAATTATGCTCAAATGATCATATGAAACATTAAGGCCTTAAACAAGGTTAAACAGAATTGGTAGGCTTCTCAGAGTCTTTAAAATACCAATTTAAGTGCAACTTTCCATGAGGTGCATTTAGTAAGTAATGCAGCCAGTTATTTATTTTTCTTTATTATAATCATTGTTTAATTTGACACCTCTGATATTGAGAAATTTATTGACTCATCCTACAAATAGCATAAAATTGAGGACCTCCCATGTCCCAGGCACTGATATAACCTTCAAGGATAAAACAACAAGCAAGATAGAAACAAACTCTCAAAGACGTCATATCCTGATGGTAGACATATGCAACAAATAAATAAACGAATTATTAAAATATAGTATCAAGTATTTCAGTTGTTAGGAAGAGAATGAAAACCTGAGTGAAAGGCCAAAGAGCAGTGAGGCACTATCACAGACAGGCAGTCAGAAAATACGAGGGCTGTCTGTAAAGTGTCCGCCATGTGCTATGATAACCAGTATCAACTATGGCTGGATATTTTCCAGATAGCCCTGGTGCTTCTCTAAGGAGGTATCTGGTCACCCACCTGAATGAAATGAGAAAGGAGACACAGGACTCCCTGGGTGTGGGGAGCGGGCTGTGGCTGGCAGGGCCCCCACAGTCTGGGAAAAGCTCAGGGAGTGACCCCCAACCACTTCTCTGCCTTTAACAACATTGTTTCCACCTTCCAAAAGTCACATAGCCCATGCATACTTCCCTCCTTATCCACCAGCACACAGTTTTTCCTCTTTAAGGCTGATCTCTACACCATGTACTAAGATTTATGTAACCTTGTTAAGACACTGCATAAATAAAACTGTTTCCATGGTTCAGGGACTGACTGCAGTCATCAGCTGTGTCAACCCTCCAGACACCATCCTATTTCTCATCTCCTGTGTGTTTTGTTCTCATCTATGTCTCTCTTCTTCATTTCCCAGCTTTCCATTCAGGTCAACTCTCCCTCCTCACAGTGGGTCACAAGAGGTCCCTCTCTTGTGCCAGGACGTGACACCTGGCATAGACTAGTCTGTGGAGAGGGTAATATCATGTATAAGAACCTGGAAGCAGAAAAATGCTTGGTGGGGAGCTGTTCTAATTCTTGGGAATAAAACCATTCTTCCTTAAAAATGAGAATAGAATGAGGACAGACAGAAGTTTCTGGATAAGAGTCTGGAGAGGTAGTCAGGAGTTAGATCATGGAGAACCTTGCAGAATTGGATTTCTTTCTAAAAGTGATTACAACACCCTAGAAAGTTTGACCCATGGAAGTGACATGATCTGATTACAGTTAAGTATCATTCCAGTCATTCAGGGCAACAGATTATATGGGACAAAGGGTGAACATGACAGATCGTTACTGAGTTACTAAATAACCAGGTAAGAAATTATGGTGGCTTGATCGAGTAGTGACAGAGATGTTTCAACGTAGATGGAACCAGTATATATTTGGGGTATATTTCCAATTGGATTTTTTGGTAGACTGAAGGTGAATTATAAAAGAAAAAGAGAAGCTAAAGATGACCTTAATTAGCTATTAGCAAACAAACTTATACAAATGAGGGCATTATTATTAAAGTCAGAAACATGACAACAGTATTATAATTATTCAACATTATAATACAGGTTTGAGTCAGTGCAATAAGATAAAAACTACACATGGTGGAAAGAATGAGACAAATTCTTTGTGTTTGATATATCTACCTAGAAAACCCAAATAATAAACTTAATGAAACTAAGAATAATGGTTGGAAAGTCCTCTAAGGGAACAATAGTAATAGTTTTCCTTTTTTCCAGCAATAAAAACTAAAAAACACATGTAAATAAACTATAAAAATTGAAAACCTTATAAAAAAATAACTATCATATTAACCTTGAAAGGTCTTTATCAAATGAAAAAAGCCTAGAGTTTATAGAATAACACATTTACTATAATCCCTTTTAAATTACCTATTCAAATTACATGGGTTTGTGTATGTGCCACAGTTCAGATATTTGACCCTTCAAACCTTATGTTGAAATTTGATCCCTAATGTTGCAGGTGGAGCCACATGAGAGATGTATGGGTCATGGGGGGAGATCCCCCTTGAATAAATTAATGCCCTCCCTAGAATGGAGGATGAGTCTGTTCTCGCTCGGTTAGTTCCCATGAGAGCTGCTCACTAACAAGAGCCTGGCCCCTCCCTCCCTGTCTCTCTCTTCCTTCCTCTCTGACCATGTGATCTCTGCACATAGTGGGAGCAGCTTGAAGCCCTCACCAGGAGCAAATGCTGGCACCGTGCTTCCTGCACAGCCTGCCAAACCATGAATCAAATAAACCTCTTTTCCTTATGCATTACCCATGAAGCAGCAATGAAAATAATTTTACGGTTGGGGTCATTACAACATGAAGAACTATATTAAAGGGTCACGGCATTAGGAAGGTTGAGAACCACTGCTTTATAGCAACACAATGAGCTAAGAGAGCACGTGTGTCTGTGTTTGTGCGTATGTTTATGCACATACACATGTGTGTACCTCTATGTACACATGTGTGTGAATATAATTATAGCTGAAGCAAGACTTACAACACTGCACACTATTGGTGGGGGGGGTGAGGGTGAGAGAGAGCTACTCTCCAGGGGAAGTTATTTTTTTCTTACTTTGTGCAATATTGTTTCTAATAAGCATTATAAAGCTTATGATAAGAATAAGAAAAATTATTCTTATTCAAAAGCACAATGAAAATGCCCAGTAATAGCTGATCTAATAGCTAACATTTATTAGATGCCAGATGCTTTACTAAGAACTTTATATTAATATTACATATTAATTCACATACTCCCCGTTAGCATGATGGTTCATCCTATGACATCAGTTTGATAAATGTCCCCATTTCATAGGGGACACAGTTGAGACAAAGGGGAATCTCAACTAGCCCAAGTCACATGGCATTCAAGTGGCAGGACTAGGCCTGGAATAGAAGTAGCACAATTCAGAAGCCCAAACTCCTAACAACCACAACCGTGCTATACTGACTACACTGAAATGGTCTTACACATCATATATACATGGAAAAAAGTAGTGTGTTCAGGGGGAAGGCAAAATAAGAGGAAGAAAAAGGAAGATAATATTGAAATGAAAAGAAGAAAACAAAATGGCAGATGACTAAAACTTTAAAATCCCTGCTGTCCTAATAGAGGTTAAACTTCCCTACGGAGAGAACTCAGTCTCACTACACACATGCCCTGGGGACAGGATTACTCACATTTTTTTATTTTCGTTTTTGTGTTTTTCTGTGTTTTAAAGGTTTTTACACTATCTATGCAATTTAATAGTAAAACCGTTACAAAGTGTTTTAGGTGACTGATTTATCGCATCTATCAAATGTCAGTTACCAACTTTCCTATCATGGTAGCAAAATAGGAAATGTCAAAATAAACAACTTGTGATAATAATTTAACCCTTAAGGATTCTTATTGACCTTCATTTTCACGCGTATCGACTTTTTGCTATGAGCACTTTCAAAAGTATTAATGAGCAAAGAGAATCTTGAGAAGACACTAGATAAATCAGCTTTTAGGGTATGTTCACATAGTTTTACCCTAAAGATGAAAATTTCATGTAAATGTCAAGATTAGTATCCATATTTTCAACATATTATGTAGCTAAAGCAAGGTAACTTGTACTGGTTGATTTGTTTGAAGTAATTAGATGGTAATGTCATCTCAGAATATGAATAAGGGCGCATATGTTTATTTATTATGGTCCTTCCCAACAATTACTAGAACATTTTTTCTGTCTCAATAGAAATAAAAATTAGGCTTCAAGATTGAATTGTCTCAGTCAGATGCTTTTCACAGCAGCAAAACTGTCCAAGCATTAGACCAAGAAAGTGCCATCTAATTCTCACTAGCCCGTCTCATGTACAGTTCATATTTACCCAGGGAAAAGAATGAACCACATTAGTCAGAAAAATAATTTTTATACATAAGGGAATAGTCTAAGAGTGACTCTCAATTTTATTTTTTTCTTCCCTTGATTAAGTTTTCACGTAGACATTCTTCTGAATCCTGAATCCAAACACATCAAGTATTAAGAGCAACTATTTCATTGTTAGCCAAAATTAAGGTCTGAAACAATCAAATTATTTTCCACTGCGAACTTTCTCTATTTTATTTTATTATTATTATTATTTTTTTTTTTTTGCAGTTTTGGATGGGGCCGGGCTTGAACTTGCCACCCCCGGTATTTGGGATCAGCACCCTACTCCTTGAGTCACAGGCGCCACCCAACTTTCTCTATTTTAGCATCTGATGGGCAGATGGGGATGGGTAAGACTTTCTTATAGTCACCCAGATTCTAACTCTGGGGTTTATTAATAGATGGGCCCAGGGCTTATGGATGGATATTATGGGGTTTTGAAATACCCTGAAACTAGCAGAGTTTGTTTATGCAACTGAGGAGAAGCTCTATAGTGCTCAGTAGATCTAGAGAGGATCTGTGACACCTCTCACAGGGAAAGGGTTAGGAACCACTGATATAAACCAGTCTGCTAGGAGGCAAACTCAGGGCCAAGAGAAACTTCTTTGTCCCTGTTCTCTTCAGGAAAGTCCTCATGTTAGGCTGTAGCAAAGAGTTGATTTGGAAGTCAGGAGAAAGGGTTAAAAACCACTGAAATAAACCAGTCTGCTCGGAAGCAAACTCAGAGCCAAAAGAAACCTCTCTGCCCCTGTTCTCTTCAGGAAAGTGCTCATGTTAGGCTGTTTCAAAGAGTTGATTTGGAAGTTAGGAGAGAGCAGAAAAATTAAGTGATGCTTTGATCATGCCAAGCGCCTTTAGAGTAGCTTCTATGGTTAAATGTAGGGCTTAGCTTTCCATCAAATAGCCAAAGACTCTTCAGGAAAATCAGAATAAATGAGTAGCAAACTGAGCATTTAACACTCAAGTTATATACCTAGAAAATATAGCTTCTAATTGTTGGAGAAAATTAGCTTTTATAAAGATAAAGAGCGACGGTGAAGAGGAGAGGGTATGTGTGTGTGAAGCTGGATCGCGGAAACCAGCGTGGACAAACAGCCTGGCTTTCGTGTCTTCTGGGCAAGTTCATGATTTAAGGGCAAATCTTACTGATGAGAGGGTCCCAAGCAGCTTCCACTCTCAGGCTCCTCAGAGACCTCCTTCCCCAGGTGGCCCTGAGGGAGGGTGGCTTGTCAGTCTCTCTTGCTACGCACCTGCCACCTGCCCACTAAAATAGCCCGTTTGTGAGGCACTCAATTACATTTGTGAGTTGGAATTTCTCACCTCAAGCTCTAGAATGATAAAAATAGAATAAAATAAAGCAGTGTTGTCTAGCAGCATGGTTACCAAGAGCCTTCTCAGAGGGACTCGATAAAATCGGTCCATCTGGGCAGAGAGATGACCCTGAGACCTGCATCTGAATTCAGGGCCAGATTCCCGGAGGGCAGGGGGGAGGGGGGTCCTATCTGCTCCCACCTTCCCCAGAGGACCCTCTGATCATAACTTTCTTCCTTTGCTCTTTGGATCAAGGGTCACCTATGAAAGCCCTCATCCCTCCTACGGAAAAGTGAAAGATTCAGTTGGTCTTTGCACAATCAAAGGCTTCCTAGTAACATGAAAGTGAGGCAGAACGGGAGAGACACCGGCATCACGAGCTCTGCAGGCTGCGCTTCCTGCTTTTATATAAAATGTTTGATAATCCTGGGAATGAAGAACTTGAAAACCAATTCTAGAAATTCTATGTTGAAAGGAGAATAATCATAAAAAGTAATCATGAAGGCTGATGATAGAGATGAAGGTGGAGAGGAAAGCTAATGCATGATGGATGAGTTGGCGCATTGGACTGGACACTCTCCTCCACTCCTCACCTCTTTTTCCCCCCTCTAATTTGGCTTAGACGGTTTGCTGAGGTTGGTGAGCGGCAGTGCGCAGTGTACCCTGTGTGTAATTCAGACAGCCGGGGATGTGGGAAACATCAGGTGGGACGTGAAGAGGTGGCATGATAAAGAGGTGGTATTTAAGAAGTTTTGGCAAAGCTGGGGAGGGAGCTCCCTGCAAAAGACACAGCATTCTCCCAGAAAAAAAAAAAAAAACAACAGTCAGAAAACCTTCTGAAAGAAAGAAAAAGAAACACTGGTTTCCCTCATTCAAAGAAAATAATTTAACTAGAAGTCTGGCTCAAAACTGCATCCAGACTGAAGTGCCTGAATTAAATACAATTTCCATAACTAAGTCCGACTTTATTGTAAATATTAACATGATATGAAATTCTTCTTCCTTTTTGACAGGAAAACCCTTTATTCCTTCTACAGGGGATATTATTTCCTCTGGGAAAATAAAATAATCCTTTTCTAAGAGGACAAAGGCAATTCCAAAACAAGATAGTTCTCTGCTTCATTAAGCAAAACTCTGTTCTAAGAAAAACACCATTATCGAATAAGGGCTGGATTTGAAATATATTCTATCTCAAAATTCAGAGGTCAATCACTACTTTTCCATAGCACTGGTCCCCTGAGAGTTGAGATGATTTTTTCCCCCTCTTGATACGTAGTAGTAGCAGTGACATTGTCCAGATTCACACTGACACTCAAAAAATGACCTCACCAGGGGCAGTTTGTCGAGCTGGAGGAGATTTTCAGGCTATGAGGAACAGGGGTGGGGAGCAAATACCCCAGAGATGCTCTCCTGGGAAAGCTTCAACCAGAAGGAAGAGGGAAGTGTGATGATAAGGTGATATCTCATCACATGTACATCACACATGCTCTGCTCCCAGCTCCTATCGGCAGCCCCTTCTCAGTAAAGCTCTATGATTTTCTCAAAAATCCCCACACTGTATTCTTAAGATGATGTAAGAATCCATTTTCCCATCAGTCTCTCTTCGTCCCAATGCCTAATGAAGGGCTTGGGCCCTGTCGAGCCTTCTATAACCTCTACTTAAAAGTCACTTAATCCTGTCTGGTTTCTCATATAACAGGATGAAAATCCAAATGGTGTACATCATTAAAAGATACATTCTCATTTAAAAACTCCTGTATTGAGTCAGGTTTTTAAGAACAGGTGAAATTCAGTCTACATTTTATGTCCCTGGGGGCATGGAACCTTTTGGCATTAGGAGCACAGCACGCTTCAGGGACTGGAAGGCAAGGTCATAGGATCTACAGAACAAGAAGCTGAAGGGGACCCACAGGGGTGGGCTGCCCCCTGATGACTATTCACATGGAAAGATCACTGCATGGTAGGACTACCAGCAACAAGTCAGCTCAGCTCCCAACCCCAGGCCCACGGGGCTCTTTATAGTCTGCTTAGGATGACGACTCTTTGCAGTCTCTAGCTCCTAAAATCTTTAGTATTCTAGAATAGTCACTTTTCTAGAGGTATCTTTTCAGCTCTAGCAGGTAGACTGTGACCATGATGGGCAGAGATACACCGACACCCTGAGATTTCCCATCGTGCTGTCAATAGGGAAGACGTGACCTCCCTGCCTTTTTCTCTTGCTGCTGTTATTCACTAGTTTGTAGTTTTCTGACAAACTTGTTGCCTTTTTCATTTATATTTCATGAAATTTTGCTTTCTATAAAGAGACGAGTTGGTTTCTGTTTTTACCTAATGCTTTCCACTTGTATGAACTGAGAGCCTTGAAAAGCAAAGCCAGGAAGCCCTGGAATCACGGACCATGAAAGCGTAATAATAAAAAGCACGATTACAATTCATACACAGAAAAGGTCACAGGATGAATATTTCTAATAATCATATCTCAGTTAGGAAGAAAAGACATAGAGTCATAGAAATGATGAAAAGAATGAGAAAACTGGAAGCTCGGGGGGGGGGGGGCGGGGGTGAACTGTTCCCAGCCACAAAGAGAGATTGATCATTAAGGCATCTTCAGCTGGGAGCTTAAAATAATCACCTAATTGAAGAGATGTTTCATAGTCGGTAAATCAGGTTCACAAGCACGTCCTCATTAAACTGCTCTATAGCTTGGCGGTAGGGAGTGTTCTCACCAGGCACTGGACAGCCTAGAAGCTCAGGGAGCCTAGCTTGCTTCAGGGGTCCTCTCAGGATGAATGGGGGGAGCCTTCCCCTTGGAGCTCTGCCCCTTATGCATTGTTTGGACAATGGCCCCCTTACTGAGGAGGAACTCCCAGAAGCTTCCAACACCTCTGAGAGGCAGAGAAATAGACAGGCTGTAAGGTGCTGGTCAAGTTGGCCGTTTCCTTATTTAATCACTTAATATTTTAGCAAATAGAATCCCTCTTTAGAAAATGGAGGACTTCCCATATGAGAAAAAACTCGAAGACTAAATTTTCTATATTTTACAAATAAAGATCATAAGAACCAGAAGTAGGTTCATCTTGTTCAGAGAGAACAGGCTTAGTTTTAGATCATACTGGCCATTGCAGAAGAGCTGGGTTGGAAAAGGGTCAAGGGAAGAGCTCAGGTTGAGGGGGGCAGTCCCATCCCCAGGGGGTGCGGAAAGCGAGCTCCTTGTTAGGCACTGAATGAGTCCACCTAATTGCCTAACATGTGCTACACATTTTAAAATAAAGAATGTAATTGACAACTTTCCTAGTCACAATTCCATAAGGTTCAGGACTTGGTCTCTTTTGGATGAGACCACTAGCTTAACTTTATGTAATTTCACGGGACATTGAATTTCTCTAAGGTTTCTTGAGACACACCCCCAGCCTACGCACACATCCAGCCCTCCCTACCCGCTGTTCAGTCAAAGCATTCTTTACTTTTTCATCCTCCTACCAATATGCTCGCCCAGAGCCAGACTGGACCAAAAGAAACAGAAAAAGTGAAGGGTGGGGCGACTTAGGAAAGGCAAGTGAGTGGCCAGGCCTGGCCCCCGCTGCCCTAACTCCAAGGCCAGAGAAGCTTAAACACAGTTTCATTTCCATTTATTGTTATAATGTGTTTTTGACACTCTCTTTCAAAGCGTTTTCTTTAAACTCCAAGGTGGGGAATGAAATCAGAGGATCATAAAATTTTATGATAGTATGATAGGGAAACTTAGAAATTACCTAGGACTACAGCTCAGAAAGGTCAAATCCTATTTTTTTCTGGGTTACAAAGCTGGTAGGTAGGTAAGGTTCAAGGAGAATCCAGACACTTTTCCCCCTACCCCAAGCCTTCTAAGTTATGATTAAGAATAACCTTTAAAATATTGATAATAACTAATTTTTATTTATTTATATTAGATAGCTAATTTTTAAAAATGCCAAGTTTCAAAATACTATTCAAAATAATATTCAAAATACTTGTAAGGCACTACAGCATTTAACTTTAAATCACCCCATGTTACTGCTCTTATTGCTGTTACTGGTGGAGAAATCAAAGCACCCTTGAGTCAATTTCCCGAGATCATCCAGCCAGCCAGAACCAGGGCCCGGATTCACTCCCAGGCAGTCTGGCCCAGAAACCATGTTTATGTCCACTCTGCTTAACAAACACTCTTTAAAAATATTGGTAAGACTTATATCAACTTTGAAAGTTATATAACATTTTTGTATTTTAACTGCAATTTCCTTTAGTGAACCCAAACACTGACTTGCTCCATTGCTCAGCAGGGCCCACAGACCAGCCCAAGCTCACTTGTGTTTACAATGTCTGGGCTCTTTAATAAATACAGACAGCCTCTGATAACACACAGGTAGAGTTAGCAGCCTGCTCACCCCATAACCTTGTGATTAATGGTACATATTGCAGTGAAAATAATTCACAGAGAAAATTCTACCATAAGTACAAACATCTCTTGAATAGTAGCAGAAAAAAACATATACCCTATTTCCCTAAGTGTAGTGATGCCTTTTGGGGGGACTCTGTCTAGTACTTTGCAAGAAAGAGTCACTCAGAGGCCAGGGGACAATATCCTAAGAGCAAAACCAACCTCTCTTCTCACTGAATCACGTGCCTGGTGCCTGAAGGAAGGGATGAGTGGGGAGTAGGAATGCTACAAAGCCATTCCTAGTCTACACCTAGGGTGCTGTTTGGTCTCTGGGCTCGCTGGATGTTTTGTTCATGGAAGGAGTGAAATTCCAGGTCCTTGCTCTCAACATGAAATGGCAGAGAAGTCTGTGCAACCTTTCCAGCCAACTAAACATCTTGGATACTATTCATTCCACCAGTGAAAATACTTCCCTGCTGCTAGTGATACGCGAATCATTTTCCTAGAGATCTCTAGAGAGTGGATTCCTGAATGGGCACTTCAAATGCTAGCAAAACACCTAAGAGTGTTATTAATTTACACAGTGTATGTTTATTGCCTTTATATTGATGTGTTTAAAAATAAATCACAGATACTACAACCGCACTGGGAAAATCAATGGTCAAAGACACAGCAGTGGTTGTAGACTTATGCCACAGGTTTTTGGTTGTTTTGTTTTGTTTGAGAGAGTCTCTGGTGCCCCACCTAGAGTGCCATGGTGTCAGCCTAGCTCACAGCAATCTCAAACTCCTGCCTTAGTCTCCCAAGTAGCTGGGCCTATAGGCACCCATCGCAACAGGAGCTAGTTTTTCTATTTTCAGTAGAGACGGGGTCTCACACTTGCTCAGGTGGTCTCCAACTCTAAGCTCAAGGGATCCTCCTGCCTTGGCCTCCCAGAGTGCTAAGATTATAGGCCTGAGCCACCTGCCTGGCCATGCCACTTGGTCTTAAAGGAAAATAGTCTCCCTCTCTTTCCCTCTTCTCTGTGCTACCTAATCTTACCCGATAAGGCTTAAGGCAGATTTTTCACTTGCCTCACTCCCTGCAAACAACGTAAACAGAAAGGTGGGAGAACTGCCTGTTTTCCATTTGCAAACAAAAGCCACCTGTATCTACTGAACACTTAGCTATTAGAGGACACTTTGGGCTGTGAGATGAAAGTAAACCAGACAAGAGAGGGAAAGGAATACCCCTAAACTGCTCTCAAGAAAAAGGAAGCTAAAGGAGTAAGAACAGTTTGTTTCTTTTCTTCCGTTTATTCATTCATTCTAAAAATAGTTATTCATATTCTATGAATATTCTATTTATATTCTATGTTGTGGGCCCCGTGCTAGGTGCTAGGATACAGCAGAGGACAAAATATTCCAGTTCTCTGTTCCCAGCATAGCGGGAAATGACCACGTTTACACATATATGTGCATGCACACACCAACAAATAATCGTGGATGCTGATCAGCAGCTTGATTTAAGTTTAGACTTGATTGAGAAGAAGGGGTAAAACCAGCTGGCGAAGAATCTATCAGACAAAAGAAATGAAATGCAGCCAATGAGGCCGAGCTGCAGAGTAATGTAAAGATGGGGTCAGAGAGGTAAGCAAAGGCTGCTTTATTATAGACTAGGGAACAGCACTAGGATTTAATTCTAAGTGCAGAAAGAAGTTGCAAGCAGGAACGTGCTATGCTCAACTGACTTTGCAGAAAAATCACTCCACTGCTGAGCAGAGAACGCAAGACTGTGGGACTAGAGTAGAGGGAAGGAGACGGCCAGGGGCTGCCGCACCGTGGGGGTGGTGTCTTGGCCCTAGGTGGCAGGAGTGGAGATGGTACAAAGGGGAACGTTGTGGATAACTTTTGAGATAGAAATGAAAAGACTCACCAGTGAACCGTATGTGGGGTAAGAGGGAAAAAGAGGAAACATAGATGATGTCCAGGTATTTTTTTTTTTCTTCTAAAACTCTGAATGAATTGCAGAGGTAGAAGCCACCATAAGCCCTGCTCGTCTTACCTCCTAATTGTGTGTACTCCCATGGCCTCTAACTTATGGCTCTGTCACCTCTCACCTGGCTGCTGAAAGAACTCCAAACTGCCTCCATGCTCACTCTTCTGCAACCCCTCTCCTGCTACAGTAGACATCATTCCAGAATGAAAATCTGATTATTGAATAATGGCTCTCCTCTGCCTATGAGGTAAAATCCAAATTCTTTATAGCACATGCAAGAAGGCCCTATTTGATTTGGCTTCTGCCAAAATCCGGCCCCTCTGGTCATGTGTTTCTCCCTCCCCTCCACCTTGCCACACTGCTCACTAAGGCCACAGCAAGCCCTCTACACTTCCCGGAATACGTCATACTCCCTTTACACGGCCACCTCACTCAGAAAGCCCTTCCTAGTACCTAATGTGGAAAATTCCTTTTTCTTTTAAGAGTCAAATCAGTTTCCCCACACCTCGTCTTGTTCCATCAAATTTGAGTTGCCATCAGGCCACTGTGTACTACATACACTTAACGCAAGCTCTAATACAGCATTGCATTGGCTGTCTAAGGCTTTGTTCACGTAGCTTTCTTTGAGAAAAAGCACCTGTGGGCATTCTTTCTGTACAACCATGTACCTTTCACAGTGACTGACACATACCAAATGATCAGTAAATATTAATGGAACAATTAAATGAATGCCTCTATGCTACTTTGACAAAGCAGTCATCTAGCTTCTGGCTAAGTAATGGTACCTTTGCTGACTATGATATACCCATTCTATATTTTTGTCCTTCTCTGTCCAGAAGGTCCTAGGGTCTCCTTGCTTTCCTAGTTTTTCATATATTTATTAAATTTCATGGCAGAAGTCAACAAACTAGATAGTATCTCTGTTTTCATGACACGTGGGAAAGGCAGATAAACAATTGGTAAACAAATTAAGTGAGGTAAGTTCTAATAAGGAAAATTACACAGAATGAGTTGATACAAACAAGAGAGGAACCAAATTTGGTGTTCAGGGAATGCCTCCTTTGAGGAGTGGCATTTAAACTAACATTTGAGCAATTACAGAAAAAGAATCCAGTCTTGGGAAGATTGGGGGAAGTGGATACCAGGCCCAAGAGATAGCTACTTCAAAGGCTGGGAGGTAAGCATAGAGGCCAGGCTGTTCAAGAACAGAAAGGCTACGTGACTACAGAATCATGAGCCAAGAGAAGACAGGTAGAAGGTAAAGCTGAGCCTAGCGCGTGGGCAGGGGCAGGTCATGGAGAGTGCTGACGGCCTGGTATGGAGTTTGGATTTTATTCTAAGTACACGGTATGCAATTAGGATAGTGGCGCGACATGAATCACACGTTTCAAGGGCACCGTGGCTGCTGTGAAGAGACTGTCATAGGAAAGTAAGAGTAGTGGTAATGCAGCTAGAACTGTGAACACATTCTGATATCTTCTGGAGACAGAGCCAACATTAACAGCAATGGGGAAGCCTGGGAGGAACCTTCCACATAGGAGTCAT
The DNA here is from genome assembly GCA_963574575.1 of Galagoides demidoff. Classification (NCBI taxonomy): domain Eukaryota; kingdom Metazoa; phylum Chordata; class Mammalia; order Primates; family Galagidae; genus Galagoides; species Galagoides demidoff. The sequence continues at coordinate 44,683 of CAUYQV010121696.1, forward strand.
TTTATTGAAAGCCAAATACCCCTCTTGTTTTAATGAATAGTGCAGTGTGTGATCTCCTACTGGCCTTGGTAACCTTCCTCAGCTAAAGTTCCCAGACTTTGCTCTCCCTCAGCCTGGACAAGGTTCTTCTGCTAGGCCACCTTGGCCACATTAGCTTTCCTGGAATCCAGAGGACCCTATGAGTACCTATTGAATTCCCAGTCTACACAGAGAATATCCTAAACTTATGCCATTGATTTATCAATACTACAACCAGAGTTCACATTTACCTATGTTAAATTATTCTCATTAAATTCACTCCATCACCCAGCCATGCTCCCTGCTCCCTCCATCTTCTTGTCTTTCCTTTCTCCTTCCCATCCATATTCAAAACTTCTATGTTTGAATTAACCATTGAATTCATTAAATAGTAGTAGGCCCAGAGGGCCAGCACTGGTCCAAACCATGAGCTGGTATCTCAAAAGAGAAGAAAGGGCTATTTAGATGTTTAACGGAAAAACAGAGAGGATTTACCTGGGTCTTCTGAAGGTGAATCAAAGTACCTTTGCATTTTATAAGTTCATTTGAATATCAAATTCTCCCTTTTCATTCAGGAAGTTAAGGAGATAGTAGATGTGGTAATGTGGGACACAGTAAGTCAAGGCAATGAAAACAGTGTTTGGGGATGGATGAAGCTGTTCTGCAATGTTGGCCAGTTGGCTTTGGTTTCTGCGGAGTGCAGATACCCATGGAAATGATTCTTGTGACGGGAGAAGCTGCCTGTTTTCTAGAACCTGTCTGTAGAGGAAGATCTTTAAACACCACCCGTCTGTGGCACTTCTTTAGCTGAGCCTGGCCTCTCATCCCCTTCCACTCTAGCCCACCAGCCCTCTTTGCCTATCCTTTGATACACGGCAAACTCAGAGCAGCTTTCCAACTGCAGAGAGCTCTGTCAGGTGGGAAGCCTTGCTAAGGAAACAAACCACGTCTTTAAAGAGGCATGCCAATGAGTTCTTACTGGGTTACCAGAAATCCCAGTTTATGAATCCATCAGATTACTTACATTTTTTAAGTAAATTTAAATCTATGGATAGTGACTGGAGAGTAAGATCAAATTGTTCAATATAATTATGTACAGATTTTCTAGAGTTAATTGAAAACATTATTAATCTTTTTCTCTGCAAATAAATGAACAGATTTGATTTAAATGATTTCTTTTTAAGTTACAGCTTTAGGAGATTAAGGAATACAGGAATGAGCACCGGTAGGGTACTTATGAGGCAGAGAAACTGTTTTAAGGCATGTACGTGATTTTTAAAAAAGGTTTAATCCCACTACTCTATTAAAATACAGAAAAGACACTATAAGCTAGAAAGATCTCATGCTTACTAGAATTGCTTATTTTTTTTTCTGAAATATTAACTGTGATAACTACTTTTTAAGCCTCATTCTGGGTAGAGCTTCAGCTCAAACACTCTGTTCCACCAAAGAGTTTTTGAAAAAGAACTTTCTGCAGAAGTTAGATAACCTACACTAGGGGGCATTTCAAATGTATCTGCCTCAATATCAGTTTTAAGGAAATGAAGCTATTTGTCATTTCAGAGTAGCAGATATCTGCTCCCTACGATCTTAAGATTAGCAAAATAAATATTTCTAATCTGTTCATATATAGGAGTTAGACATTGCACTTTAAAAGATCTTTTCTTCTTCATGTAGAAACATGCAAAAGTCTTTTTTTTTTTTTTTATCCCTGGGGATTCATTGAGGGGACAAGATGTGTCACACACTAATACCCCACCCTCCTCCCTCCTTTGGTCTCTCTGCTCTTCCAAAGGTCTTTTTAAATACATTTGTCTATAGAACAGAAAAAGAATAGAGAGAAATACTGAGCATATTTTTGTATTTCCTATCCTTTTGGATTGCTTTCTTTAAGATAGAGCTTCTTCTAAATAGACTATTGGGAAAGTATTGTCAATTTATTCTCAAGGTTTCATTTCTTTTCCAGAAGTATTTCCATCCGATGGAAATCTTTTAGGAGTGAATCTGAGAATAAAAGGCCTATAAACTTTATCATGTAAAAATTCCACATGCTGCCACATTTCCTGCCAAGCCTCTTCAGCCCTGGCTGAATGACCCTGTGGGGAAAGGACACTTGTTTGTCAACTAAAGCCTTTAAAGCAGAATGCAAATAAGAGGCATATATTAATTGCATACTAAGGACTCCATAGAGATTTATCCAACAGTCTAATACAACTGGGAAACACCTTCTGAGAAATAATTATTAAAAATTCATAACATATAAAAAGCTCGTGGTGCAAGAAATGGAAGGGCCACAATGAGAAGACGGAGCATGAAATAAGGAGCCGTCTCCTCCTCCTCCTGGAGACTCATTTCCAAAAGCTTCTCAGCAAACGAGGAGAAAACGCACTGTTAGTGCCTATTCTCCGAAGCTTTAAGTGAGAGTCCAGATGAAGTATCTTTCCTTACTTCTGCGCAGGTAGAAAGCTAATTTCAGCGTCCCTGTAGACCTGACCAGGTGCTATGCTCGTCCCACCTGACACACATTCCCACAAGGCAGCCTCCTGTCCCATCAGATTGTTAATTCCAGATCCTTCTTACTGAAGGATCAGAAGCACTAGGAAAGTATCTGGGTGCATTTCCCAGCACCTCAGGCGGAAAGGAAGGCAGTCCTCGGGTTTTCCTCAGGGCATCAAGGAAAAGAAGAAAGAAAAAAGAAAAACCTTGATTTTCCTCTATGAGTAAAATTGAAAAGATCTTTTTGACAAGTTTAGATGTCCAGAGAAGCTAAAGCAGAGGTCTTGGGGATGAGAGCAGTCTTTACCAAGTCGGGGACAGAGCCTGCTGATAAAGAGAGGGGGTGACGGCAAAGCTGCTGGGTGAGGTGCTGGGGTGGGGCGGGGAGCTGTCCAGGCACCTGACAGTCCCACTGCCTGACTCCGCCTCTTTCCTGGGTCCTCCTCCTCTCCCTCTGTGACCACCATCCGAAAGCCTCATCTTGTCACCTCTCTCTTCAGCTCTCTCTCATCTCTCTCCCTCACATACTCCCCCTCCCCCCGAGAGTGCCATGCAAACCCCAAACTTGCTCAGGATAAGCTTGTTCTGGCAATTAGGCTGTAATAAAAATAGGGAATAAAAATGTGCATGAGATTTCCCAGGATGCCCGCTTCCCTCCGCTTTGTAGAGTTCTGCTCGTCTCTGTTAGCTAAACAGGAAAGGAATTCTCAAAGAGGAGGAAACTCAGGGCCCCACTGCCCTGTCCTCCCTTGGGGGTGAGCTCCCTCTCCTATGATGACATTTACTCTAGAGAAAGAAAACAGGGCAGGCAGGTGTCTGGGCAGAGGTTGAGCCCATCTCTGGGATGAGCTAGGCACCTTCGTCCCCTGGGGACATTCCCACATGGCCTCAGCTGTGGGAAGAAGCAAAGGGACACTCCCTGTCTTCTCCCGGCTCTCCCTCCCCTGAAGGGGCGTCTCACACCCGCCTCTGCAGCCTGCTGGGACGGGAGCTTTACTGTATTGATTTCTGCTGAATTTGCTAGAGAACTGCTAAGTGGACAGGGCATAAAGACAGACATGCTAACAGAAAACCATTTTGAAGTATTCTAAGAAATAGAGAAAAACTATGTAAAACACAAACTACACTACATTTTTATTCTATTTCTCCATTCAATAATACATAAGAAAACAAATTCAGAGTCAGAACCTATTACTTTCTGAGGAAAAAAACAAAGCGACCGATTAAGCACACGGTAACTGTGAGGAGGTGGAGAGTTTTTAGAGTTTAGTGAAGTTTATTTTCTTTTTAACTTACACATAATAAATGGTGCTTATTTATGGTGTAGAGTGCGGTGTTTAAACATATGTTTATATTTTGTAATGATCCAATCAGGACAAGAGCATTTCCATCATCTCCAATACTTCGGATTTCTTTGTGCAGAGAGCATTTCACTGCTCTTTTCTAGCTATGTGGAAATCTATGCTGCCTTTCTGTTTACTATAGTTATCTCCCTGTGCAGTGGACATTCGGGTGGACGCACGAGTGACCACATCTAGTGCACAGTGCTTTTTTTTTGACGTCAAGAATTGACTGAATGGTACCAAAGAAAAGAGTGAAGGAAGTCATTTATTCCATTAAACAATGTTCAGAAGGAACCAGACAACAACAAAAATAATAACTAGCATTCCCTCCTTTAGTGCTCCAAACATTTTCCTGAATCCTGAAAACACCTCTGCAGGGTGTTTTTCAAAAATACGTAAACTGAGAGTCAACAGTCGGAGAAGTTTGGTAACTTGTTCAAACAAATAGCATAGCAGTATTCAAACCAGGCTCTATTTCATAAGCCTCTGAATCTTTCATCCAACCACTCACTTACCATTAGTCTGTGTCAATGTCACAAAATCGAATGCTCGTAAGGGCTAAGCAGGCAATAACAATGGGAGCCGACTGGCTGCAGTGGTGATTTGCACCATGATTCAGTGCTGGCGAAAGGTCTCTGGCCAACTGGAAAACACTTGCCCCCCTTGTACACTGGCTCCTTGCTACTCAGCTCTACCTGTGCAGGACGCAACGTGGACTTGGTATAGCAGGAGCTTTCAATTATGCAGAGAATTTAGACCTCCATGTTTTCATGGAAATCACTTTAGTTTAATATATTCATGTAAATGTACCTTGTCAGTCAAACCGCATCAGCACCCTGGGCGCCACGTGGCCTAGATACGTCCTTACACAGTCAACCTGCTGGTTCAGTAGTCACAATTCGCTCAGTACTATGAGTGCCAGAAAATGATCTCCAGACAGCTGGAGAGAAGTACCAAGCTCCTTTCAATTAGTTCTCGGCTCAGATACAGACAGTGGAAACAACTCAGGCACACCAATGTGGCTTTAAGTGTGGCCCAAAATAGACCCCGGGAGGCACACTCTGAATCCTCCCTGTGCATTTCACAGACTCCTGCCTGCATCCTTCAGGGCCACAGACTTCATTATGTCATTTACAGGATCCAATTACCAGCCGTCTCCTGGATGCTGTGTTTATCAAACTTACTGAGATGGGCCCTGTGCACTTTACCTCTTCCTGTTATCAGCGACGCTTCCATCCAAGTACTGGAAATGTCTCTAATTTTGTTCTGACACATGAAAGCAGATATAGCAGCCTTTCATTTCTAAACCTCTGGTCTCAGAGAACCTTTGAAAATGAGCTCAACACTAGGTGAGCTCTCTGCTCCTCAACAAAAGGGATACTCCCAATTCTCCAGGGACCATAGATGGTGAATTTCCATAACAGAGCTCTGTCAAGTGCCCTGACCCTAATCTCAACCCTGCCTGGATAACACAGAACCATGCTGACTTTGGGGGCATGCATTAAACACCGTGCCTTGTTGATAATATTCCTTTCACTGAAGGTTTATTCACAATGCTCATCCCGGAGTTGGTATTTCCTGACTCTTTATGACTATAGATATATGAAGATACAAATCTACATTGTTTTTAAAGGATTTCTTCCCATTTTCCTAGACTCTTAGCAGGGTCTTACTAGGAATGTACATCCTTAACGTCAATTATATAGCACAATAAAGGAAGCCACAAGGAACCAAGGAATCCAGGCAAGCTGATCTGAGTTATTAGAAAAGTTCACATAATGAGAACACAGCATTCTAAGTCGCCAAGATACTAAGCTGCTGCCACACTATGTCAGATGCGGTGCCAAATTTCAGAATCTGTGTTCTTACCTGCAAATCTTCTTCTCTTCATATTCAGCTCCATTACATTTTGGCAGGAAACGCGCTTTGCATATCTCTTGCTGAAAAACAAAATAAAATGCTTCCCATTCAGTTTTCTTTTGTTTTGAAGCTAGGAAATTTTTTTTTTTAATTCCTAACAGTTCAGGATTTTATTCATTCCGTCTAATTCCAATTTGTGCTTAATTTTAATGCTTGAAATTATTTTTGCAAACTTGAATCTATGATAACACCATCAGGGAAACATTCTTTTGGAAAATCCACTGAGAACTTTCACAACACCGTGTTTCAGCCCTCCGTAAATGTAGTTCACAGAGGTTTAAGTTCACGTCTAACATGATTAAGCTCCATGTTAGGAATCATCAGCAGACCTTACAGAATATCTTGACCCTCCTCCTGCTTTATTTTGTCAAAATAAAAACATTGTCTTTATACTACTTTACTGCTAAACATTTCCTACCAACTTAAATCTGAAAGCAATGGTGTAGTAACACCCTGACCCAGGGTGACCATGCATTACAGTTTTGCCAGTACGGTTCTGGTTGTCACCTGCTATCCAGGCATAATTACCAACAGTACCTTTTTTATACCCTTAAGTATTCTAGTTTAAATGATGCATTAAATGGTTACTCTATGTTGTGACTCTCTTCTTCAGAGTGCTCATAACTTACAGGCTAATGGGGCAACGAAATTTATTAATAATATGCTCCTTATCATAGAAAGGAGTCAGAAAAATTATTTGGAAACACTTTAAAGAATGTACAGTATGTCTCTCCATGATCAGAACACACACTTTTTTTGGCTTTAGTTACCAGGAAATAAAACCTAACTTATTGCAAAAACAACATAGTTTTCTACAAGGGGTAATGAGTTTCCTTAGTATCATGAGGATAGCACCAACTCTCAAGCTGAGATCATATCATGTGTATTTGAATTGTCTTAAGCCCCTGATATTCATTCTCCTCTTTCTCCTCCTTGTAAGAATCCAAAGCACCCAAGGAACACTACTAGAGCAGAGGCCTGAGAGCTTCAAGTGAAACATCATGACTCCATTCAAATAATGCAGGAAACATGTTGAACACTCTTGCCCACAGCAATTGTCCAGCTGGTTAAAAAGAGTATAGAGTTCTGCTCTAAGTCAGGACAGAAAGAGAAAGTCCCAAGTCTCAGGTAGAAAACATAAAAACAATTAATATTGAATTCGGAGAATAATGGTACTGAGATACATAGGGAGGTCTCCCAAATAAACAAAAAAGAATTAAATAATATCAAATCCAAAAACCCACCTGAACCATAATTTCTTCTCTAGAAAAAAATTATGTCAATAATCGCTTCCCTTGTGAGTGTCTGCTATGCACCAGACACTATCGTTAGCAATTTCCATGGATTAAATCATTTACTGTATTTCATTAAATCTAAGCTAGAACTCAAAATAATCTGCCAAATTCCTCCCATGGAAGGAGGTGTTTGTGCACGTTCTTAACAAGTTCAGTGCCTACCAAATTAGCTATTCTTATAAGTTGATCAAATGATTCAACAGATAAGTTTAAAGTAGACGCTAAACCTATTTTTATTCCTAGTTCTTTCATTAAATAATCTCCAGAAATTATTTAAAAAGACAATTTTCAGCATTTTGCTGACTTTTAGGGGCTTGCCAATAAGGAACAAAGGATCCAAGATCTAAAAAATAAAAATTGATAGTGCCTTGTCAATATTTTTTAATCTAAATGAAACTTCAGGAATAATTATGGGCAGACAATGACCAAGATTCATTCTGAGTGAGTGCCAGCAGGTGTAGGAAAAATTAGTACAGACATTCTCTTATTTATGTCATAAATGAAGGTTACTCTTCCATACCATTCATCACCAACTGATCTAATCTTACTATTTCCAGTTAACAAGTCAGAGAAAGCATATTCCAAAAAGTATTATTTTCTTCTACCTTCTCACTTAAAAACATTCCAATGTCATTAATTTAAATTTTAGGAGCTACTATTAAATTATGTTAGATAATAAAGGTATTATTTATTGAGGCTTATGGAGTATAAGATAACACTGAGTTATTCTTTTGAAAGTTAAAAATCAACCAGCTTTGGAAAATCTCCTTTGGCTTATGACTATCACAAATACCTTTATAACTGACCTTAAAGTAAACGTATAATGATAATTTCTATTTAATATAACTATTGATCATTTTATAACCTTTCTGGATTTTCAATGATTCTATCTTACTCTGAATTCTAAAAAACTCAGTTCACAGGCCAAAATGTGTTGGTAGAAATTTATAGTCATGAAAAATGAACTTGGCATTATGTTAGTTTTCTAAAATTTCAAAATGATTTTTCTACCAAAAAGTGTAGATTGTTCTTGTTGTCCAAAGAAACCACAAATAATCTTACCACATAGGACATGATAATCACTTCTAATTGTATCTGTTAGGTATTTTTTTATGAGCACAAATAAACGAAAGTTAAACAAAAACAAGTATTTCTTGGCCTCTTTAGAATTACATACACACACACACACACACACACACACATATATATAAAGACAGATTTCTCAAAGAAGGATTTGAGTATTTACCGAGATAATTTTATAGAGTTACTCATATTCCTGAAGGCAGAAATTAAATCAGGGACAATTATGCTAACAGATCAGTGTAAACCAGAAATCAAAATCATGACACTGCCTTGAAACTTGAAGACCATCCTGATCCTCCTAGAAATAATTTCCATCCCAGAAAATCTGTTTATATGTCTACTATCCCTGTGGGATTTGAGGCCACATCAATTCCACTGACCTTCAAAGTGAATTCCATGTGAATTTCAGCAGAGGTGATGAGAATGGTCAGGTAATGAACAAGACAGCAGCACAGGAGAGCACAAAAGGGCACTCCCTGGCTGGGGATGGAAGACACCTCCACTCACTGCCAAAGCTTCTCCAACTTACTAAATGCCCTTGGGAAAGCCGTTTGGTCTTCCTGGATCTTGCTTTTCCTCATCTGTGAAATGAAGGGCTTGACCTAATAAGCAGATAATGGACTGTCTGAAAATAAGTACCAGAAACACTATATTTTATTTCTTCTTTTGAGAAAGAATATTGGAATTTGTCAAGGAGATTGCTGAAATTGTGATTTCACAGTCAGATAAATTGCTCTAGAGCTGATAGGCAAGCAGCTCGTCGGATCTTTAAACAAGAACAACTACAGAGTGACGGAAGCACGCTGTGCAGAGAACATCTTTGTCATATAGCTGTTGCATAAACTTGAGCAATTCATTTTTCCTCTTTGAACTTCAGTTTCTTTGTTAGTAATCACTGTCTTGAAAAGACTAAGTGAAATAATACCTGCAAACGCATTTGGTGAAGTATAAGTTGCTGCCCAAATGCAAAGTGTTTTATTGTGCGCCTACAGAGCTATCACGTTTATCAATGACCTGCTAATGTTCAAGCCATTCATTGAGATTCTAACCAGACACTTACATTCCTCTCCACTTCCTCACCCATATGCCAATTGCAACTACAGGGAGACCAGCACCAGGGCTTTTGATTAAGGAAGAAAATTTTCCTGCCTTTACTATGGAATATTTGTTTTCATCAACTTTGACACTTTAATCTTCTTTTATTATGTTGAGGATTTAAATATTTTATCAGTACCTGCTTTTGTCTGATGAATTTGTTTGCAAATGGTTAAGCACTTTAATCAACAATTCTTTTTAAACAGCTAATGCGTTGTACACCCATTATTTCTTGGCTCTTTGGCTGAGTAATTTGACAGCCATTAATATTTTTTGCTTTATTTTATGGAAAGGTTTACCTGCATAGTTATCACTGCATTTTAGAATAATCTAGCAGTCCAAGGAGATTTACAATAAAAGTGCAATTTTAAATAACAAGCAAACCTACGACCAAAATGAATTTGTATTTATAACTTTAGAGACTCACACTACACATTAGGCTCAATGAACAAAGCTTCAGATATCACGGTTAATCAACATAAATAAGACACCGAGAAGCTATTGCTTTCCTCACAAACTTCAGCAAGGAAACACAGCTAGCCTTGTGTCTAGAGAAGCCTACATACCTTTTTCTTTCTGTCTATCTTTTTTAAATTAGCAAAAACATCTGCCTTAAACCCAATGATTCCATCGATGCTACTACTCTCGGGAGTCCCTGCTCCGACAGGAAAACCATGTAACTACTCAAATTCCCTCTTCGTATTTCAGGAAATTCTGGAATTTAAAGAGAGCTCTAAGTAGATATGAATGAAGCTCATTTAATAGCTGTCTTTGAGCTCTGGATTTGAGGAACCACATCATTCACGCGCATTCTCACATACATTTGTCCATCCGTTGACCCAATTATTGAGGGTAGGTTTGCCAGGTGTCTCTTAGAGTCAAAATTTACTACAGTTACAGTCTGATCTTTACTTTTAGTGAATCCTTCCTTTTGGGATCTGGTACTTATAATCTACAGTAGTTAAAGACAGGTGTTTAAAAGTGCTTTTATCCCAATAAAAAATTCTACGTAGAAACTTGTGTATCTCATATTTACCCTTACCTAAAGTAGACCTGCTTTGGTTACCAGTAACATAAGCACAGTCATCCCTCCTTGTCCTCAGGGATATATTCCAAGATTCCCAGTGCATACCTAAAACCACAGGTAGTACTGAACCTTATGTATACTCTATTTTTTTCCCCCATACATGCCTATGATGAAGTTTAATTTATAAACTAGGCACAGTAACAAATTAATGATAATAATAATAATAATATAGGACAAATGTAAAAATATGCCAGCAATACTACACTTTGGAGCCATTATTAAGTCAAATAAGGGTGACTTGAACACAAACTGTGAGTGTCAATCTGTTCAAGTTACAAATGTGTGAGTCACGTCCCCATCGGGGAAGAGGCTAGATAGGCTGAATAAAGGAAGGATTCACCTACTGGAGGGATGGAGCAGTGTACCGTGAGATTTCCCTACACTACTCGGGACAACATACAAGTTAAACATATGAATGATGTTTCCTTATGATATTTTCAAACCACTGTTCACTGTAACTAAAACTGCAGATAAGGAGATCCCACTGTAAACATGCACAAGTTGTTACGTTATATGGTTGTGCTGAGAGCAAATGTCATTGTAGAGTTTTTTTTGTTTGTTTTTTGGCTGGGGCTGGGTTTGAACCCACCACCTCTGGCATATGGGGCTGGTGCCCTACTCCTTTGAACCACAGGTGCCACCCCCCCCTTTTTTTTTTCTTTTTGAGACAGAGTCTCACTATGTCACCCTCAGTAGAGTGCTGTGGTATCACAGCTCACAGCTCACAGCAACCTCTAACTCCTGGACTTAAGCAATTCTCTTGCCTCAGTCTCCCAAGTAGCTGGGACTACAGGTACCCACCACAATGCCCAGCTAACATTGTAGGTTTTTAATTCATCTTTTTTTCTTACTTTTAATCCTTAGAACTTAAAATGCCTTTCATCTAAGCCACAATTCAGATGACTTAGAGAGGCCTTTTTTATCCAGCATAAAACAAATCACATGCCGAGAGTTTTGTGTGGACATATATGTTTATTCTCATATCTTCTGGTGTCCCCACGAGACTGTAAGTTCCACAGGGGCAGAGAATTTCTTTATTTCACTGGTATATTCATTCCCTGGTGACTAATCAGTTCTTGACACAAAGGAAATACTCAATAATAATTAGAATGAATGAGTTTCAAACAAGGCAGGATGAGATTCATTTATTGACAAAGAAATGGTCAATTTAATCTTCTCTTTTTCTTTTTCTTTCATTAAATAATTTGTAATGGAGTAAGTAACCCAGAGATGAACAGCATTTTCACAAAGTTAATAATATACCCTTCCTATGTTGCTTGTGTTGTACTCCCCCTAAGAAATTCAATAGTAATACATTTTTTTACCCCTTTCTCCATATTCGCAAAAATATATACAAATACACAAAGATCACTTTTCTTCCTTCCTTGCTTCCATCCCTTTCTTTCTAACATTTATCCTGAAGTTACTTTTTTCCCCACCTTCTATCATCACATTGATTTCCTTTCAGTTCCATAAAAATAGATCTAACACTCTTCTTCCTGAGGACTGAATAGAGAAAAATTTGAATTAATATAACCATTCTTTTTTTGATGGACATTCAGGTTGTATTTCAACTCATCTTGCTACAAACAATGCAGATAAATATCCTCATAAATAATTATTTATAGAAAATTGGACTTGTGTCTATTGGATATAATACTAACACAGGATTTCTGGGTCAAAACTAGGCACATTTAACATACATAACAGATAAATTCATTGTCTTTATCTGTCTCTCTTATAGGAGTTGCAAATGTTTTTATGGGGTTTATTATTTTACTTTGGACTTTGTTCGTGCTATTGGTAGAGACAACTGTCTACGAGTCTTGACTTTCTGTGTGTCTTCTAACAAAGGCACTGACTGCCTTTGGTCTATTCTATCATGACGGGGAACAGCCATGGAAAACAGAGGTTGTGCTTCTCTCTGGAGTAAAAGGCAGTCATACTTACTGCCCGTTACAAAACATCCAGGTTCCCTAAGCTCAAGGTACCTCTTTTGTAACCCACTGTGTTTGCAGGTATTATCTGATACCCTTTACTGTACTAGGTAGGAATTTAGCACAACCAAATGCTGATATCCTTGGTACTTCTACTGCTGTAAGTAGCAAAGCCCTTTGTCTCTGAATGAAATGTCCTATCCTCTACCAGCAGGCTAACTCTTTAGTTTGCAAGTGAATAAAAGTTCAGACATTTTATGGACTTAGATAGCTATGTAAGCTTTAAAAGTTAATAGTCCAATTTGGATCTCCTTCAGTTTTCTAAAGTCATGTATCTTTTTGATGGTATTTTATATTACCAAATTACACAAATATTCTAGTAATTTTCTTCTAATATTTTAATTTTTACATCTGAATATTCAAAATGTATTAATTTTGTATATTGTGAAAGACAAGGGCTTTAGCTTTTTCTCTTCCTCATGAAAGAGCTTATCTAACTTATTTGTTAAATGAATTATTCTTAATTCATTGAATTAAAAGTTAGCTTTTATTACATATTCACTTCCTATATGTACTTGATTCTATTTTGAAATATTTTAGATGCCACCAGTCCACTTATTTAGATTCTTGTGAAATAGAGCAGTGTTTTTATTATAGCAACTTGCTATACATTTTGTCAAGGCCTGAACAACATTACTATCTTATTCAATATATTTTGGCTATTCACAAACATTTGTCCTAATACATACATGAATTATTTACAAGAAAGTTTACCTATCTCAAAAGAAATAAATTAAAATGCTGAGTGGAACTGTATTTGATTACATAATATTTTTGGAATGATTGTAATGTTAGAGTTTTTTTTATCAAGACACTTGCCATTTGGGTCTTATTTAAATGTTTTATAATATTCCATAATTTCCTTACATAGTCAAGTCTTATGGTTTATTTTTCTTTGCATCAGGATACATCCAGATACATGTACAAATTTTTCTTACTACAAATAATCTCTTCTAATAAGAAATTGCTAGTTTGTACAAAAGTTATTGTTTTTTATTCATTTGTTTTGCCAATTCCCTTATTCAGCGTAAGAGTTTTTAGTAAGTCATCTTGAGATTATAGGTATAATTGTATTATTAGTAAATTTTTTTATTCTTTCCTAATATTTATACTGATCTTTCAAGGCTATTTAGAAAAGTATTTTTATCTGATCATGTTAGTTAAAATCTTCAAAATACCATTGAACAATAGCAGGGATAAGGAGATATTTCTGTATAATTTATTTTTTTGTTAAAAATGGTTTAGGTTTTGTTGTCAACATACTAACTATATATTTATGTAAATATTTTTATCATGTCTAAGTGAATTCCTTATAACTTTATAAGTTTTTATGAGGAATGACTGATGAATTTTATCACAACCTATTTGGCCTCTTTAAATAATTACAAGTTAAAAATTTTTATATAGTACATTTTGGTATACTTCTATTGAACTGTGCCTGAATGCCTGAGTAAGTTTCACTTAATCACAGGTTATTATTACTTTAAAACATGGCCATATGGGGTGAACTAACATTTTATTTTGAATTTCACATCAATATTCATAAGCAAAAATGATCTTTGGTTCTTTTAGAAGGTTTTGGTATTAAAGTTTTGTTCATTTCTTACAATGAATTAGGAATGTATTAATTTTTTCTATTCCTTGGATTGCTTCAGTAACATAAGAATCACCTTTTTAATTCTTCATTAGAATTCAGCTATAAAGTCATGTCGTTCTAATGCATCAAAATTTTGGATTTCAATTTGCTTTTTGTTATCTCCTGTGGTTACTGGTTATTTGTTGTTTACCTCTGATAGTTTGAGGCCTTTAACACCTGTGACAACAAATGACTAGTTCAGAAAGTTTCCCCAAGACAATGGTAAAATAATGATAGGAAAGGCACAGTCCTGCAAGAAGTCACCAGTAGAGAGTCACTTCATTAGCCCATACGCAAAGGACCCCCTTTCATACATGGACATGAGTGTCCCTGGCAACGGCTAGAAAAACAACTGAAGAATCCAAACTGTTGAACTCAAAAAAATAACCTCAATTTTTCTCTTCCCATGTGACCCTTCCACTAAGAGAATAGAAGAATCAAAATTGTCCTGTCCCATTCCTTTGTCTCTAAATCTGCTTTGTCCCACTTAGGCTCCATGGTAAAATTAGATGAGGAAATAAAGTTGTCCTTTCCTTTGCAGAAGCGATGTTTTTAAGCATTTCATGTCAGTATTTAGCCCCTAAATATATTTCTCGGAATTTTTTAATAAGCACCCTATCCCTGGCCTCTATCCTCACACCAGTTAACTCTTTCTCTTTCCTTCTTATAGTCTTTGGTGTCTCTTCTTTCTAAATCAGGCAGCCAAAATGCATCCCCTAATAGTCATTTCCCACATCTCTGGGTTTATAATTTTATCTTTGCTCCTCTAGCTGAACTATTTTCCGAATTCTCCTTTCAGCCACACACCCACACCAGGCATGGGCTTCTTTCCATTATGCTCTTCCTGTTACTTTGAGTCACCAGAATCACCCCCCAAAGAGCACGCGAACTCAGCAGTGGCCTCTTCCCAAAATGATTTAATTGCTTCTGATGCAATCTTTGAACCTCTCCCTATCCTCATCAACATAAAAATTAAATCTGTTGTTGTTTCAGAAAATGAACCACATGGAGCCTGCGGGAGCACCAGGAGACAAGATACAGAACTGTTAACTAGATGATAAAGACGTTACCACCAGGCTCAAAAACGCAATTAAGTCACATCAAAGATTCCTGGGAACACTATGTGGAGTCTGTGTTCTCCTACATTTTAGCACAACATTAAAAAAACAGGCTCACGCTTCACAAGAAGTATTTCCTGCTCAGGCTGCTAGGAGAGACCATGGGTTAGTGGAATTGCATTCTAAATTAACATAAATTGCTACACCTACTCCCTATGGTAGAGCATGAGAAATTTTTCTAAATTGAGTTTCATTACAGCAGAGACTAAGAATACAATTTTCACATTCGATCTTTTAACCCAGAAAGAAGAGAATCCGGAGTCCTCGTGGAAATATTGTGTACTGTTTACTGGAAAATATTGTTTTCCAGAAAAACAAATAAAAAGACCACATTGGAAATCTTCTGAAAAGAATAACTTACAAGAGGATAGCAAAGTATTTTTCTTAGAAAATCCCTACTATTGACCTGCATCTCACCTTTGTTCTGATCCCACTGCCCCTTCGCATTTGAATTATGCTTTTTGTGCTTCTCATAACGTGCTGGGGAGACGTAGCTGTGGACCAAATAGTCAATGTTCATCCATACGCCTCAGACTCTATTGCAGTTGAGGCCATGTGACCCGGTTTCATGAAAGGGCTGTGAGCTCAAGTGTCACTTCTGAACTAAGTCTATTAAAGGCTGGGACGTCTCCTACATCCATCGCTTCCTTTGCTGCTATAACCTAAGTGCCCTGGGTGAGAGCACAGCTCCTCAGGCCACATTTCCTGAGTCGCCAGATGGAGGGAAGAGAGCCTCAGTGAACCCACAACGGGCTGTGTGTGAGTGAGAAACAAACCTTTATGGGCTAAGCCACTGAGACGTCATCAGTTGTAGCAGTTAACATTAATTACCCCAAATATTAATATTAATGCTACAATGTATAGTCACAGAACATCAGGACAGACAGAGACCGGAGAGAGCATGTATTCTAGAGTGTTTCACACTTTTGATTGGGTTTACAAAAGAAGATTCTCTCCATATAAAATCAAAAAATGCTTAGAAATAAAAGTGGAGTTGCTTTGTTATTAATGTTGGTGGATTTGCCTGGTTTCTCCCCCTCCTTTATCTCACCTTCATATATTAAATAATCTCTAGTGTCCACATCTCCACAGAGACACAGTGAGGCCACTACAGGACTTGAAAGATAATAATTGATTTCAACTCTCTCAATTTGCAGAGGTTCATAGAGAACAAGACCAGGGCTATTTTATCTCTCTATCTCTTTCTTTTTCTGTGTGTGAATTTTCTCAGCCTACTTCATGAGACGTTGGTTTGAATTGTTCAGATGGTGAAGTTTTATTAAGAAAGTATTGTAACAAGAGCTTATCAGTTGGCCCCTGAAGGTCAAGGAATATTCACTGATTGGATATGGATCAAATGACACATCATATTTATAACTATCTGAGAAACAAATAAGTGGTAACACAAAGTGCTTAAGTCATATTGGAAATCAGTTTGGCATTATTATCATTACTATTT
Source organism: Galagoides demidoff (assembly GCA_963574575.1). NCBI lineage: Eukaryota > Metazoa > Chordata > Mammalia > Primates > Galagidae > Galagoides > Galagoides demidoff. The sequence goes on from CAUYQV010121696.1 coordinate 61,230, forward strand.
GAGACAGAGTCTTGTTATGTCACCCTTGGTAGAGTACCATGATGTCATAGCTCACAGTAACCTCAAACTCTTGGGCTTAAGCGATTCTCTTGCCTTAACCTCCCAAGCAGCTGAGACTACACGCACCCAGTTATTTTTTGTTGCAGTCATCATTGTTGTTTAGTTGGCCCACACCAGATGTGAATCCACCATCCTCAGTGTTTGTGGCTGGTGCCACTGTGCTATAGCCACCGAACCAGTTTGGCGTTATTTTTACACATACTTCCTGCTCTCAGGAATGCTTCCCTAAGAGAAAACCTTGCACTTGTATAGCAGGATTTATGTTCAAGAAAATGTTCAGCAGCATGATCCACTCTAGAAAGAACCTACTATGAACACACGTCGCCCATGGGAGATTTGATGCTACAAGGCAGTACATTTTACTGAATGTAAAATGAACAAACTCTAATGATGTATATAACAATTCCTGTGAGATTGGCCTTTCAGTGTCTTAGAAGTAAAGACTTCATCCTGAGGTGGAGAGGCCTTTAGAGAGACCCCTGAGACCCGAGTGGTTTCGGTCCAGACCATTACTCAGAACAGTCCGCGTTTGAATCCGTGTTCTCCCATTACTATATAATTCTTAAATGAGATGCATACATACGCTCTCTGAGCTTTGATCTGGTGATGACAACAGCGCCTACTCATTAGGTGGTTGTGAAGATTAAAACATCCCAGTTGTGGCTCAGCACCTGTGGCTCAAGCGGCTAAGGCGCCAGCCACGTACACCTAAGGTGGCAGGTTCGAATCCCCAGCCCGGGCCTGCCAAACAACAATGATGGCTGCAACCAAAAAATGGCCGGGCATTGTGGCAGGTGCCTGTGGTCCCAGCTACTTGGGAGGCTGAG